>QRFB01000442.1:84072-95536 GCA_008931105.1 Oenanthe javanica | reverse complement strand
GAAATTTCAGAAAATTAAAAACAGATTTCTGAAGACAATAAATTGCTGTTTCGAGGCCCTTAATGACGTCAAACGCCTTACAGACCTGTCGGTCATAGCATAGCTATCAGTTTTGTTCATTGGCCCAATTCCAGTCAGAAAACACATATCGTTTGTGAAAATAGGATTCGGCAATCAGATTTCACCAAATCTGACGGTGTTTCGGAAATCGTATCATATACAATCCCCATAACAAGAACAAGAATATATCATATATACATACACAGTGATACATACAATCATCACATGATTATACATCACATGAATATCATATATTCATAATATATACATACATATACTCAAAATTTTAGAAAATCAAATAATTTTCAGAAAATAATAAATCACCGTTTTGGGGCCTGTAACGACATCTAATGGCTTACAGACGCAGAGCTGAAAATGCAAGTATTGCTCAGTGACCCGATTCCAGTCAGAAAACACATATCGTTTGCGAAAATCGGACAACGGACACAGATTTCAGAAAATCAACGGCAGCCGTTTCAGAATTCGTATCGAATACGATTCCCATAATAAGAACAAACATGTATCATATACATACATCAACACACATAATCATCACATGATTATATATCATATAAATATCATATATTCATAATATATATAAACATATACATATTATATCAATATAAAATCATGATAGATCGCATACATGCTTATATATCAAAAACTGTTAAGCACATAACCGAATTAAAACGTTTCGCAAGTAGCTCTGATGCCATTGTAGGGTTTCGTGACACAAACGCAGCGGAATAAACGCGAAAAATAAATCAAAATAGCGAAACCCTCCGCAGGATCCATGCGAAAACAAAAGATTTAATTCGGAGATAAAGAATAAATACCTTTAGAAGCTTTAACAGTTCATTAATGGAAGATTAATGGAGGTCCAAAGCTTGTTTAATCACCACGTATCCCGCTCTCGCGATCTACGCTCTACGGTATCCACACGAACACTTTTCATGAAGGATTGATGTGTACTAGCACCCGAAAACTTCTTCTCTCTCTATCTTCCTCCTCTCTCAGAGCGGCTAGGGTTTTTGTAAAATCTCTATTTTATTAAATCAGCCCATAAAGAGATTATATAGAGAGAGGAATAAGTTTTCTAATTATAATCCAATTATAATTAATACTAATCCAAAATTCTAAATTATTTAATTAAGTCTCACTTAATTAATTAATTATTAATTTTGGAATTAGTTTAAGTAATTCATTTATTCTATTTATATAATTAATTAAGTCATACTTAATTAATATCATAAATAAAATAAATTACTTATTTAATTTAAATTCATAATTTAAATTATTTCTCCTTCAAGCGTTCTTTGTGTGTGACCCTGTAGGTTATTATTACGTTGGCAACAATTTTAATATCTAATTAAAATTGTAAACAATGAGCGGCATCTAGTAATACATCATTGCTACCCAAGTAATAATAATAAATCGGTGATTCGATTAAGCCTTTCGTGAATAATGTTCCATGTAATATAATCCCTTTAATCTTGATATTATAGATTAAACTCAAGGCATGTCTCGTGTCATCCTCTTCATAATTTAATCTTTATTTTCTTGATCGATGAGTAGACTATTAAAATCAAATCAACATTTGAGCACGGCCGTGCATTTCATAGTCTCACTCAAACAAGAGGCCAATAATATCACTCCTAAAATTAGGAGGATTAAATCCCATCTAGATCATTCATATTTCTCATACGATTCATAATATACCCAATGTCCACTTTTATCATCACCCGGTCAAAGGTAACTTTTAATGTAATCAAAGTATATTAATTCTCGTATAGAAATATAATGATTTCAGGTCTAAGGATCATTACACCATTATCACAGTGAGAATTACTTATGACACTTACTTAACATGTAGAATCTCACGGCGGGTCATTCCAGTGCCATGCATTGATACATGCACTTATGTTCTTGACTTTAGTATCCCCATACCTATGACCAATGAGATGTGGTCATCTGTCAAGAAACATACTAGTCTTTGTGCATTATTATTGTCCTTAAATAATAATACTCGACTAGGGAATTTTAGGAATAAGATACTATTCATATAATCTCATTTTTAAGTCACATACTTAAAGATATATAATACGTATCAAAATTCCAAGGACATTTATTATGCTTTCAATTTATTACGCAGTAAATAAAACATAATAAATAAATAATAATCAATAAAACATAATCCTTAATAATAAATATTTTCCTTCAAATATAAAAAGTATTGTCTCTAGAGCACAATTACTAACACAAGTATTATCAGATTCTAAAGCTAGATGAGGAATCCTTATGGAAATATCAAGTCAAGTACATTATTGAAGTTGAGACTATGCTGAGATCTAAGGGTTTCAGAACTCAAGACAAGACAGAAGCTGTCGAAAAGATCCGAAATTATTTTTTAAAGATGAAAATCAGTTCTTATATCCAGAAAATGTCACAACCACAAACGTATAGCTTGGAAACTGCCTTGGAAATATCTCTCTCATCATGTTCTCAAGATGAACAATTTAATGCTCCGTTTGAAAATATACAAGTTAGTCCATGTCAAGCTCAACCACTTCAATTCAACTACTCTCAGCCACTACAAAAATCCAACTTGAAAAATCTTATGGAAGAATCAAGTTGTATACAAGGGCGAAAAATGAAGATTTCCAAACAAGTCTCGATGAGATGAAAGATCATAACAAGTTGGTAGAAGATAAAATGGCTCAACTCGTTCAAGATGTAACTCAATTAGTGGAGATTCACACTGAGAAAATACCTATGAGTCATTCTGATGATACAGTTTAATGGATTTGTAAGGAGTACAGAGAGTCGCCAAATGAGGTAAGTAATTATAAGATATTTTTTTATGATGATGATTTTGAAAGTCTTACACTTATCAACCCATATGCTTCTCAAGAAATTAACTCATGTGAAAACTCTTTTGGTAATAATGAGTTTGATTTCTTAGATCACTCTTTTTTCATGTTATTTCATGATGGTGATAATATGGTTGTTGTAGATATTGATTTGAATAAGGATATTGTGAATTCAATTATGGTAGATGAGTTAGGACCAAATTTGGATGAATTTGAATCAAATGAAGTTAAGATTGAGAATATGTATATACCTTTTGTCGACCTGCTTTGGGGGGAATTTGTGAAAAGTAGTTATAACCTTGTTGAAAATGATTTTTCTAAACACTCTTCTTGGTAATTTGATTGGTGATCAAATCATTAAATTAATTCAAATTAGGAGATCTGGTCATTTATTTGCTTTTTCACCTCATTAGTTGTGATATGTATATGTTTATAAATCAAGCTAATGATATTAAACCAGCGCTTCTTGGGAAGCAACCCATGGTTACTAATTTTTCTCGTATTTTATTAATAATATAATAATAGTATTATGTATTATTAGTAGTACTATTTTTGTATATTTTTTAGGTTTGATTTTATTTATTTATTTTACTCCCATAGGTTGCACGATAGTGTGCGATCACTTGCCCATGGTGCGGGATTTACTGTTCAGCAGTGCAATATTTACTCCCCTCGGTGCTGTAACTCTCTATAGGATTTTGTTCTCAACTCAGAACGGGCCTAGCCAGTGCCATCCATTCCACAAATTAGTCTAGCAGCCCAAGGTGACATCCATGTCTCTAAATCAGCATATGAGACACGTAACCAGGGCCCATCCCACCTCGTGTCCAAATCAGCTTCCAGGTAGCTTTATAGTAAGCACCATGTGCCGCCATGTGGCAACCACCTATTCGTCCTCAGCCACGTCAGCTGAAGGGAAGCACAACAGCAGCCTTCCAAAACATTTGTTACATTTGTAGCAAGACTAGAGGCCCAACCACTCCACCAGCATGTCACATTTGTTATGATCTGCCATCTTATTTATTTAAAGAGAAGCTTGATCATCCAATTGGCTTCAAATTTTTTTTGGAAATCTTTGTTCGAGCGGCACTTCATACAAATGCATTAGTGGAGTATTTCTAACCTTTATTTGCACATATATATTTTTTTTTCTCCTTTCTTCTTTTTTCTATTTTTTAGGATCTTTTTAGATTATTTTATTTATTTTCCTTTCTTTTTGTATTTTTTAGGATTTTTTATAGTTTTTTTCTTTTATTAATTCATTGAGAACAATGAACTATTTAAGTGTGGTGATGTGTTCTCAATATTGTAATTTATGTATATATTTATTATTAAAAAACTCACAAAAAAAACTAAAAAAAATTAAAAATCCAAATATAATTCTAGCCTTATAATATAATTAGATGATTATGTGAAATGCATGCCTAAGATTCATGAATAATCTAGAAAAATTAGTGCATGCCTAAGATTCATTGAGTAGTAGTTCAAGTCAGTAACTTATGATGATATTATGTGTAACTTGTTTTTGATTAATTCTTGCTATGATCACGTGTTTGTTAATAATATTCATGTGTAGTATCACTTGTGCAGAGCTTATTTCTTGACACAAAATTATTATGCTCTTCGAGTTAAGATTTAGACATGTTTGTTTCTTGAGGGGTCGTCTCTTGTTGATTATTAGAATTTCGACTATTCCCTTTTGATCTTAGTACATAACATAAGTTTAAGGGAGACATGAGAGTTATGTGTTTTGGGAAAAAAAAGAAAACAAAAGCATATGAAAATAATAATAATAAAGGCGTAGCAATGTCTCGCTTAAATATTTTATTTAGCATAATTGATTTGGTTGAGCTCATTAATACTCGAGTAATTAAGTCTTAGGGGACTTTGTGCCTAGTAACCTAAAAACCTTTATGGTTGGGGATTGCTGACCCAACGCTCGGTACATGGGTATTAGTACATAAATCTTTTGAGATCTCAACCATTGCACGGTTAAATAAGCTAATCACTTTGGTTAGTGAAGTCTTACGGTTGGTGAAACTTTTAGTGAGTAAGTCTGAGGGGGTGCCAATCCTAGTGGCCTGAGATCTTTATGTTCTGGGACTCACTAACCTAAAACTCGTTACATGGAGGACCTCAGTCATAGACCGAGCATATAGAGAACCAAGCGATTAAGTAGAAATAGAAAAAAACATGTGTATTTCATTGTTAAACTTGAATGATGGTTAGTTCTAAGTAATGAAGCATTTAAGATCTATTCTAGTAATCAATTTGGGAGCTAATAATTCGCATGACTTGTCATGTTGAAACTTGTATGTCTATATTCTTGGTTCATTAAAGAGCATGTTTTTAAGATAAGCACAAACACACACGCTCTGTACTTGTGTTTATTACGTGGTGATGTTGTTGTGTAAGCTTGATGTGTCTAAACTTGTTTCATATGTTGAAGGTTATTACTGACTTGGTATATACTATTATTTTGGGATCTTTTGCATATAATCTATATTATTATTACATGAGCTAGATGGACTTTGTGGGTAGATTCATTATAAACCCTCACGAGACAAAACTCGTCCTACTAGGGGTTTAACGGCTTGTTCCATATGCTCAATACAATCGTATCATTTACGAAAGTGGTGTTAGTTAGTTAGGATTATTTCCTTCCTTTTATTTGCTCGAGGACATGCAAAAGGTTAAGTGTGGGGATGTTTGATAAAGTATATATTTATATATACTTTATATTATTTTATTGCCAATATTTATAATATTTTGCATGTAATTGTATTTTTATTAATTATATTTTAATGTTATATTATAGGTTGCAAGAAAATCCTAAACTTGGAAGGTTTGAAGATTAAAGAGTCCAATTTGGAGATAAATTGGAAAGAAATTCGAATTAATTGGGTTGCACACACATACTTCACTGTTTGAGTCATATCTTGAGTTCTACACATCAGAATTGGGCGATTCAATAGCCTATGCGAAGATAATTTAATTCTCTTTCATTCTAAAGTGATCTAGATTTCAAAACTAACAGGATTAGCCCAGAATCACACCAGAAAAGTCAACTACGAATTTTCCTTATAGAAGTCTAATCAGTTTAGGAAACGTACTTGTAATTTTCTTCAAGCATTAAAATACTTTTATTAGAGATATATTAGATATTACATACATTAGAGATATTATTACTTACATACAGAGGAAGAGAAGAGAGGAAGGGATTTCACTTTTATTCTTGATTGAAGAATGAAGGTTTTTTATCTCTATTCTCATTAATATTAATTATGTATTCTTTTCATATTGTTTGTGTTATTAGTTTAATTATGAGTGAGTAGATTTATTCCAGGGTTAAGTTGAACCCTAGTTATGATTGATGCATGATTTTTCTCAAACTCTAGTATAATTATGTTATATGCTCTTACTTGTTGGATTGTGCTTAATTAGCGATAACATGTCAGACGTGATTATGTGTATTATTTGAACCTTGTATCTATTTATCAACGAGAGTTGGATTTAGATGGTTGTGAGAACGGATTGTTAGAAAGTTAGAGTGATGTGTTTAATGTCTCTAAATTGCATGATACCATGAAAATAGGCTTGATTGTATTTTAGAAGTTATTAATACCTGATAGAGGTTATTGGTATTTTGTAGGGCTCATCTTTCTTTGTGAGTATTATATTATAATTAATTGGGGTAGGAATTCATTATTGTATTAATTCATGCTAGTGGTGATACTTAATTCTAGATATATTTAGTTAATTGATAATACACATTATTTACTTTAGTATAATATTAGTTTAGTAATCTCCTCATATTTTATTCTGTTACTTGCTTAGCCAAATTTAGTAAAAAATAACTAGTGTTTGATACGTTTGTCTCTGTGGGATCGACTCTGACTTATCCTTCTACATAGTTAAAAGGATTTGTTAGATATTATTATTTGATAGGCACACGACAAACTTTTCAAAGATATCACCAGTCACATCAAAGGTAATATCTTCAAAAGTAAATATAATTTTACATGGTTGATCCTGAGTAGGATCAACAACCTGAGTAGAACTCCAACCCTGGGAGACAACATTCATGTGAATAGTAGGAGATGCTTTCAACATATAGCTAAGCTCAGTTTGTTCAAGAAAGTCTATCACTGAGTAGTAGTCAGCGTCTACACCCTTCTTTTCTCCTAGAGCTGCAACATGATTTGTTGTCATAAACTCAAAGTCACCAAAACTGAAAGCAATAGATTTGGGTCCCCTCATGACTATAGATTGAGCAGCCATTGGAGTTGTTGAGTTGAAAGAGATGAAAATACTTGAAGAAATTTGCTAGGGTTCGTAAATAGCTCTGAGAGTATTTTTACCTTAGAAAATAAATTGCAATAAACAAATGAGTAAAATGCATGTAAATGTTCTATTTTGTTAGAATTACAAATAATACACACGAGTCTACAGCCTGTATCCAGCAAAAAGTAACTGTTACAGCCTATTTCCAGTCAAATGAATGGTTAAAAAATAATCAGAGTTTGTAGACGTGAATTCTAACTGTTTCAGAGTCTAAGAGTCATGGCCTTCCGAGTCTACAAACTCTAAAGTGTATAGACCCATCAAAGTCTAGAAGTTAGACTCTGTCAAGGTAAAGTACTTCAAGAATTTAGCAATCACAAATTATAGTTTGGTAAATCAGAGACTATAATTAATGTACATACCTTGTTGCTTGTAATGATTGTACAATTACATATTTAACATACCTAATTCACCTACCAATCTGAAAATGAAAAGACTCATCAAGTGGTTTTGTCAAAATATCTGCAATCTGTCTATCAGTTGTAACATAATGAAGTTCAACAGTACCATTTCTAACATGTTCTCTAATAAAATGATACCTGACATCAATGTGCTTTGTTCTGGAATGTTGAACTGGATTAGCTGCAATTTTAATAGCACTAATATTATCACAATACATAGGAATATTTGAGAATGTTAGTCCATAGTTAAGTAATTTATTTCTCATCCACAGAATTTGAGCACAACAACTTACAGCTGCTATGTATTCTGCCTCAGCTGTTGAGGTTGAAATAGTTTGTTGTTTCTTGTTAAACCAAGAATTTAATCTGTTGCCAAGAGCTTGTGCACCCTTGATATATCTGAAAATTCTTTTCACAACAATTAAATGTGATTCTCTAGGGTCGGCTTGAAATCTAGCACACAGACTTGTTACAAATATTATATCTGGTCTACTAGCAGTTAAATATAGAAATGAGCCTATCATACCTCTATAGCTAGTGTTGTCAACTTTCTTACCCTTTGGGTCAGAGTCTAGCTTAGTGGCAGTTGACATGGGAGTCTTGGCAGTAGCAAAATCTTGCATATCAAATTTGTTCAATAGTTCTTTAATATACTTTGATTGACTAATGAAAATACCATCATTAGTTTGTTTGACTTGAAGTCTGAAAATGAAGGTCAATTCTCATATCATGCTCATTTCATAATTAGATTGAATTAGCTTGCTAAACTTTTCATAGAGTTTGTCATTAGTAGAACAAAAAATAATATCATAAACATAAATTTGGACAAGCAGAATATCACCTTAATGTTTTCTAATAAAAAGAGTTTTGTCAATGGTACCTCTAATGAAATTGTTTTCAAGGAGAAATTTAGATAGAGTTTCATACCATGCTCTAGGTGCTTACTTCAATCCAAACAATTCATTATCTAGCTTGTACATAAGATCAGGAAATTTGGGATCCACAAATCCTGGTGGTTGTTCCACATAGACTTCTTCTTCTAATTTTCCATTTAAGAAGACACTTTTTACATCCATATGATAGACTTTAAATTTTGAATGGGCTGCAAATGCAAGAAACATTATGATAGTTTCTAATCTTGCTACTGGTATAAAGGTTTCATCATAATTAATTCCTTCATCTTGAGAATACCCTTTTGCAACTACCCTTGCTTTGTTTCTTACTATATTATCATTCTCATCAAATTTGTTCCTGAACACCCATTTTGCACCAACAATTGATCTATTTCTAGGTCTTAGTACAAGTTTCCACACTTTATTTCTCTCAAATTCATTTAGTTCCTCTTGCATTGTAATAATCCAATCATGGTCTTTTAATGATTTCTCAATTTTCTTTGGATCATTCTTTGAGAGAAAACAGTTGTACAAACATTCATTTTGAGTGGCTTTCCTTATTTGCACACTACTCTCAGGGTCACTAATTATCAAATCAGGAGTGTGATCCCTTGCCCATTTTCTAGCTGGTAGAATATTGTTTCTAGAACTTGAGGCTCCCCCTAAATCATTGGAATTTTCTATTTGTGAGTGGAATTCAAATTAAAAGGCTCCCCCTGAGTTGCTTGACTCTGTAAATGATTCAGAGTTGCTTGTTCCAGACCCTGATGAGTTAGACTCTGAAGAGGTTGACTCTAACTGTCTAGAATCTATTTGGCTTGATCCTGAACTATTTGAATCTGAGTTGATTGGAGTTGAATTTTTTGGCTCCCCCTTAGAGTGTGCAGGTTCTTGTGTTGTTTCAGGAGTTATTTGAGTCTCTTCATCCTCATCCTCTTCAACTATCTTAGAACTTTTAAGATTTTCAAATTCCAGTATTGTAGGTTCTAACTCATCCTGTAAACTTTTAAATTTTTTGTCATCAAATTTAACATGAATAGATTTTATAATAATTCTGGTTCTGAGATTGAAGACTCTAAATGAATGCCTTTGTATTTAGTGCATATCCGAGGAATATTGCTTCATCAGCCTTGGTTTCAAATTTGCTTAGATTTTCAGGATGTACTTTCAATACATAGCATTTGTATCCAAATATGTGAAAATGTTTCACACTTGGCTTCTTGTCCTTCACCATTTGATAGAGAGTCTTTCCATGCATATTTATCAAGGTACAGTTTTGAATAAAACATGTTGTATTGACTATCTCAGCTCAGAAATATACTGGCAATTTAGACTCTGCCAACATTGTTCTTGAAGCTTCTATGAGTGTTCTATTTTTCCTCTCAACAACACCATTTTATTGAGGTGTTCCTGGTGCAGAGAATTATTGAATTATTCCATTTGATGCACAATATTCCTCGATGTTTACATTCTTGAATTCAGTACCATTGTCACTCATTAGAATCTTTATAGTTTTCTTTGATTGCTTTTCCAGAAAAGTGACATGCTCTATTATGTGTTGAGAAGCTTCATCCTTTGACTGCAAAAAGAAAAGTCATGTGAATCTTGTAAAATCATCTACAATAATAAGAGCATATTTCTTTTTGGTAATTGACATCATATTTACTGGACCAAATAAATCAAAATGTAAGAGATAAAAGGGTTCAGAAATGGTGTGTGTTACGGATTAAAAACGAGGTGTATTTAATATGCAATTAATGCTAGGGTTTGGGGGACCTTCAAGCTTTAATGGCTGCGTTAACGTTTCGTGACTATCTCGGGTCCTCGTTAACTGCCTACGTATCTCAGTTCGTGTGAGAATCAAGTCAATAACGTAGTTCTAATGTTGAGGGGTTAGGCCCTTTATATAGGTGCACGAGGGCCTTGGAGTTAGATTAGGGTTGGGAGACTTGGGAGCCAAGCCTCCTACTAACGTAAGGTTGTTGTAACTTTTTAGGAATGAGAGCCCTCGTTGGACACTAGCAGATGAGGTTTATCTTTGAGATTGGGCTTCTAGAGCCTTCCATAGATGAGGAGTCTCGTATGACTCTTCAAGCCTTTAATTGAGGCTTTATTAATTAATTACGAAATTAATAAATAGGGTTTCTAGATCCTTCTAGGATGAGGGCCTTCAACAGGCTTCTTGGGCCCTTACTGAGCATTTATGAATTAATTACGAAATTAATTAATAAATAGGGTTTAATGGGAATATGGCTTCAATAGAGCTTGTGGGCTGGACTTACAAATCCAGTTGATCCTTTGATTTATTTTCCTTGTTCGTTTCAAGGGCTCAAGCCTATGGACCAAGCTAGGTCTAATAAATGAAATAATAAATGCTATATTTATTATTTCCTTAGGACTATTTTTTTTACCCATATCATTTGCCCTCCAACTTTTCGGAAAACTTCGTGAGTTTTCGTAAAAGTTTTACAAAGGGTTTTCAGTACCTTATCGGGCTTTTGACTCATTTCAGTCAATTTTATCTCGACTTTTGATCTCAGGCCTTTTCATTATTAATCCTTTCAAAGAATTAATATTATATAAACTGGTCCCCCAAGGATATTACTTTTAACAAATTTAAAAAATAGGAAATATGTTGGGTTCCGAGGCATAAAACGCAGCGGATTAAACGTAAATATAACAAAAATTCGGAACCCTAAACGCAGCGGATTAAACGTAAATATAACAAAAATTCGGATCATGTATAAGTTCGGACTGATTATTGTGAAACGGAATCATACCTTTTCTTGGTCTTGACTTCTACGAACTCAACGGAGATCCTAGCTTTCACGACTTGTGTCTTCTTCTCGAAAACACCTCTATGGTATCCACACGAGCACCTTCAAGAACGTCTCAC
>QRFB01000442.1:64989-78158 GCA_008931105.1 Oenanthe javanica | reverse complement strand
GGCGTAGCTTTCTTGAAGTCATTATCAATGTTAAAACAAATTTCTCAATCTTTGAGTCATTCAATTCTGCGCCATGCAGAATCTTACTGACATAATTGATGGGTTTCTAAACCTTGGTTTCCTTCAATGTATGATTTTTTGGGGAATCCTTCATCTTTACACAAGCCCCTCAAGGCTTTTCCATTTACTACCCTCGTTTGCCATGCGTGGCTTTTATCTTTTATTCTCGTACCTTGAACCCCTTCAGTACTCGACACTTTTATTACGTCCATGCATCCTCTTTTGCATTTTTACGTTATGTGCATTGGTACAAAGTTGTTTTCGTGTTTAATAATAACATAACAAGAGAGTTCAAGGATGCTAAATAAACTTTTATTAAAATATCTTGAAGTATATCTTCAAGTCAAAGAGGGTTCCACCCTTACATAATAACAAGTTATTTCCCACTTGGGGTAACAACTTCTTGGTTCCTAGTGGTTTCATAGAACCTTATTTCTACTTAATAATCCTTCTAAATATAACTCCTGAACGAGTTGTCTACTACTTCCTCGTATCCGCACCTTCGATCGGGAGTACTTGCCCCCGACTTCGTCGGACCTTAACGAGGCTACATAACATCTCCTTGCCATCTTCTGGTCTCCTTTCTCCTCACCAACTCCATTCCTAGTTGGAAATTTAAGTTTGAGGTGGTAAGTTGAGGCAACAGCCTTGAACGCATGTATCCCTGTTCATCCGAGGATCCCATTGTAAGAGGACACGGCCTTGATTACGAGGAAGTTCAACATTTGAGTGGACTCATGGGGCTCCTGCCCTATAGTCACAGGCAATCGAACTGTTCCCTCTACCTTAGACTCGACTCCATTGAACCCATATATAGGCATGTCAGAGGGAGTTAGTTGAGAGTCGGTGTACCCCATTTTAAGATAGGCATCATGAAATAGGATGTCTACTGAAGCTCCATTATCCACCAGGATTCGTTTTACCGAAGAGTTGCCTATCACAGTTATTATGACCAACGGGTCATCATGGGGGAAGTTCACCCCTTTCAATCAGAGTCGTCAAAAGAAATTGATACCTCGCTCCTTGCACTCTTTGGTGCTTCCCCCAAAATTTGTAGAACTTGCCGGGCATAAGCCTTTCTTAAGTTACTTGAAGTCCCGGCCGCTATTGGACCTCCAGAGATCACATTTATTACTGGGCCTCGAGGCTGTATCTTCTTGTCATGGTCATCATAATTCCTTCGTCGCTCATTATAGTCTCGATTATCATTGTTGTTTCTATCGTCTTCTTTGATAAACTTTCTGAGTTTTCCCCTTCTGATAAAGAACTCAATCTCATCTTTCAACTGCCTACAATTATATGTGTCATGCCCAACATCCTTGTGAAACTTGCAATACAAATTTTGATTCCTCTTCTTAGGATCAGTTTTTAGTGGCTTCGGCCATTATATCTTTCTCAATGTCCATCAAGATCTCACTTCTTGGCGAGTTTAGCCTTGCATACTAGGTGAACCTTGGCCCTTGGCCAACTGTGCTCGAGGTATAGTCGGAGTCTTTAATAGTTCTAGGATACTTATCCTCAACATCGTACTCATCCTTGACATCATACTGATCTTGCTTACATTTTTTTCTACTCCACTCATTTCTGGAAGAGTCGGTAGTCTTTTTCAAGCTTTCCCCAGCCTTANCGTTTCTGAACGAGTTGGTAGTCTTCTTCAAGCTTTCCTCAGCCTTGATATATTTTCCAGCTCTCTCTTGGAGCTCATTCATACTTTCTAGAGCCCTCTTGGCTAAAGACCTCCTGAAGTTCTCGTCTAAGGTCCCTTGCTGTAGCGCTATCATAGCTACATTCTGATCTAGATCAGGGACCTTTAAGGCCTTCTTAGTGAATCTGTTCATATAGTCCCTCAGGGATTCATTCTTTCCCTGATGCATATTCATTAGTGAAGTGGAGCTCTTCTCATGAGTCTTGCTACTGATAAACTGACCAACAAAGGCCCTGCTTAGATCTTTGAATGACCCAACAGAGTTAGGGGGTAGACGACTAAACCACCTTTGAGCCATACCACTGAGGGTTTGAGGGAACGCCCTACACTTGATGGCGTCATTGACAGGTTGCAACAGTAGTGCATTAGAGAATGCGAGAATATGATTTGAGGGATCTCCCGTTCCATCATAGGCCTTGATTGTAGGCATCTTAAACTTCCTTGATATCTTCTCATTCGTAATATTCTCTGTGAAGGGGGTGTGGGATCATCAGGATCTCCAAGTGGCAATAAGTCTTGGGGGTCAGCCCTAACATGACTTGTCTTTGTTTGCCTCCTTATCAGGGGCTCATCTAGATCTATCACATATGCATTCCTTGCTGATCCTCCAGCCCCCTCAGCTCTCGGGCGTTGTTGCCTTGTTAACTCCCTTTCCAGGTCTTTCCTTAGTCGTTGAGCTTCAACCTCATGAGCTCGTATCCTCTCTTGTAGGTTTGTGGAGTCAGTGTTTTTAGGCCCTCGGGGCTGGGTACTCTTCCCTCCAAGGGGCTCCTTTCTAGGTCGCCTCCTTTTAGGATTAACGTCCCCATCAGTCGTTTCATCATCATTCGAGTAGGGTCCAGAAAAATCTTGATTCCCCCGACGTGAGCTATGTGGGGGCAGCAACCCTTGCTCATAAGAGGGCTCATAGTTAGGTGGAAGCCCATATTGAGGGTTACTAGGCAACACCGTAGTGGAGACCTGCAAAGGGAGAGGAGCAACAAAAGTAGTATTGAGGGTAGAATTACCTGGAGTGGAGGGACAGAGGTATGGATTGACATGTCAGGATTGGAAGGATGAATGATGACGCTTAGGGGACCCGTACGACGGGCGCTTGTTTCAGGGTCCTCAATGGAGGTGGTTGGGACAACAGCTCCTTGCCATGGAACGTTGGTGTCAACAGTGGTGTCAGGGATCTCTCCTTCGAAGGTGCTCGCGGTACTTCGTGTTCTTGCCATGGTTGTTATTCTTGCCCCACGGTGGGCGCCAAATGTTACGGATTAAAAATGAGGTATATTTAATACGCAATTAATGTTAGGGTTTGGGGGAGCTTCAAGCTTTAATGGCTGCGTTAACGTTTCGTGACTATCTCGGTTCCTCGTTAACTGCCTACGTATCTCAGTTCGTGTGAGAATCAAGCCAATAACATAGTTCTAATGTTGAGGGGTTAGGCGCATGAGGGCTTTGTAGTTAGATTAGGGTTAGGAGACTTGGGAGCCAAGTCTCCTACTAACGTAAGGTTGTTGTAACCTTTTAGGAATGAGAGCCCTCGTTGGACTCTAACAGATGAGGTTTATCTTTGAGATTGGGCTTCTAGAGCCTTCCATAGATGAGGGGTCTCGTATGACTCTTCAAGCCTTTAATTGAGGCTTTATTAATTAATTACAAAATTAATTAATAAATCGGGTTTCTAGATCTTTCTAGAATGAGATCTAGAATGAGAGCCTTCAACAGGCTTCTTGGGCCCTTACTGAGCATTTATTAATTAATTACAAAATTAATTAATAAATAGGGTTTAATGGACATATGGCTTCAACAGAGCTTGTGGGATGGACTTACAAATCCAGTTGATCCTTTGATTTATTTTCCTTGTTCGTTTCAAGGGCCCAAGCCTATGGACCAATCTAGGTCTAATAATTAAATGAAATAATAAATGCTATATTTATTATTTCCTTAGAGCTATTTTTTTACCCATATCAGTGTGAATGAATTTGCTCTTGAAGGAAGTTTTCCTTTACTTTCCAAGTTGACATGCTTCACAAAGTCCACCTTGGACAAAATCAACCTATGGTAGTCCTCTCATAAGATTCTGCTTCACCAACTTGTTGAATGTTTTGAAGTTGATGTGTGACAGTTTCTTGTGCCATTTCCAACTTTCTTTAGTTGAGGCCTTGCTATATAAACATGTAACTTGTTGATTTGTGCAATCCTCCATGTTGGCTTCATAAATGTTACCATGTTTGTGTCTTTTGAAGACTAAAATGTATGTTTCTTTATGAGCACAATACACTCTTTGTTGTCAAATCCAGTATGGTAACCTTTGTCTCTAAGTTGACTAATGTTGATCAAGTTGTGTTTCAAACCATCAACTAGAGATACTTCTTCAATGCTGACATTTCCAAGTACAATCTTTCTATATCCCAGTATTTTTCCTTTGTTGCCATCTCCAAAGGATACTTCTGGGCCAGCCATCTCCACTAAGTCTGTAAGCAGGGATTTCTTTCCATTCATGTGTCCTGAGCATCCATTGTCCAAGACTAAGGAAATTTTCTTTACCCTTGTTCCCTAAGATTTAGGAGATGAAGGTTATTTGGGAGATTATGATTTTTCTGAGGAGACAGCCATCAAAGCTAGATTTTCATAATCTATTTCATCCTCTGAACTTGAATCTGCCCAATCATTTCCTGTTGAGAGAAGTTTCTTTCCTTTGCATTGTGTCTTGGCCTTTTTGCACTCACTAGTAAAGTGCCCCAATATTCCACAGTTAAAGTATTTGACATTAGCCTTGTCAAGTTTAATTATTGTGCTCCTGCTTTTCTCAACTTTTTCATCCTCTTTTTTGAATATTGGCCTCTTGCTCAATTTTCCATTTCTTTTGTTGAATTTCATCCTTTTGAAATTCTTAGCAAACATAGCCATCATTTGACTCAAAATATTCAAGAGTTTGGTAAACCTATCATACATCTCAGTGATAATTTCTCCAGCTTTTACTTCAAAATATTTATACTCTTTAACACAGTTTATGAGAATAGAGTCCAAACTGTTAAATATGATGTTTTTAACTTTTGCCTCCATAAAGACATTCTCCTTGTCCTCATTTAACCACTCAGCTTTTGGTTTATCAACAAAGTGTTCACCAATGATCTTTCCTTCAACGATGGTTTGAGGAACAAGTCTTGAGGGCCTGTAAGGTCCATCATAAATCCTATCAAGATAGTCAGGGTCTGTAGCATCTAGATGGTGTATAATCTTAACCCTCTAGTAGGTATACTCATTCCTCTTGAGCACAGGGATCTTAAAATTGCCATCTTTATTTCCAGATATCTTGATTGATTTTATTTTAGGCTTTGATACCAATTGTTTTCCTAATTACACAAGTAAAAGGGGGGTTGAATACTTGTGTTTTCTTTTTGCCTGATTAAAATCAACTCAATGTAAATTAAAGCTTCGAATTTAAAACAAATAACAAACAAAAAGTTATGAAGAAATAATGTTTGTATTATTGATGAATAAATACAAACTCTCCTAGGGTGTACACAAACCCGATCAGCTACTCTGTGTGTCTCACATCAACTCTCTATATCTCTATGCTCTCATAAAACTTTGACAATTACATTAGTTTACTACATAGAGTGTTTATATAGAGAGCAGCCTATCAACTAATAACAAAAAATAAAATTATAATAGGAATAGAATTCCTAATTATTAGTTAGTTTCCTTCTGTAATTTTCCTTCCTTCACATAGCATATCTGCAAAATATTTCCCTTTATCTTCGAAAACTTTCCTTTATTGTCATCACCTTCCAAATCCAGCTTCAAATTTATAGTCTCTGAAAGACTTCAAACTCTGATGATCTTCATTCTCTGATAAAGTATAGACTCTGATAGTCTATAGACCCTGATCAACTTTCAGACTCTGATTGGCATCCAGACTCTAGTTTCACTTCTTCTGAAAATCTTCTAAGTATAAATGCCCTTGATACCTGTACATGGACTGACTAGACTCTGATTTATATTTACTAGATTAGAGACTAGAAAGACTTATTCTATTATAGATACATCTATGCTAGACTATGTTCTAGTATTTTATACATCATCAAATAAATATAATCATAACAGAATGTTTTTAAGTATCTAACTGGTAAGTACCAAAGAAAAATTGATAAAATTGAAGAAAAAAGAAAAATGGCTGAGAAAAAGAAGTTGAAAGAAGAGAAGACTGAAAGAAAGTCAGAAGAACTAACGAGAGCGGGAAAATGCAGAGTCTTTTCAAATCCTGACAGAATTGATATCAAAACCTTTAGTGGCAGAACAGTTAAAGTCAGATTCAAATTTTTCATGGATTATCGTCAAAAAACTTTACAAATTGTTGCTGATCAACTAAAGGAATCCATCCTGATTGAAGAAATAATTGTCAGGCAAGAATGCTTAAGTGTCATAGCTGAGATCAACAAGAAAAAGCAGGAGGAAAAAGATGCTCTCTATGAAACTTTCAAAATATCAAACTAGGTAGGCTTGGTATCTTAATTAAATTTATTTAAATGTCTTTTCTCAAATTGGGGGTAATTGTTGGATCTAGACAAGCCTACCTCCTTTGAAAGTTATAACTTGTACTGTTGATGTAACAATTGTAGTATTTCTTGTATATGAATTGTGATCTAAATTACTATCATATAAATTTACAGTTAGAAGTCTTTTCTGCTATAATTACCAATGTAATTAGTGGCCACAAGAATAATATTCTGATAGAAGATTCAAGATTGATTGATCATGCATTAGGAAGAATAAGGCCTCAACAAATAAGAAGTTCAAGTTATAAATTCTGTCTAAGGCATATAATCATTCGAGAAGTCTACAAATGAACTGGTCGAGAAGTCTCAACAGTGTGTATAATAAAGCCTAAATGAGTCATTCGAGAAGTCAAGAAAATACAATTGATCGAGAAGTTTCGATGTAGAGAAGTGAGTTATTCAATTGTTCGAGAAGTCCAGAATGATCATATCGAGAAGTCAGTAAATGAAGTGGTCGAGAAGTCAAAAAGAATAGTCTGATCGAGAAGTCTCAAAACCAGACTGATCAAGAAGTCTCAAAGAGTTTCTCATCGAGAAGTCTCAAAAGTGGCCAATCGAGAAGTCTACATCATGACTTATCGAGGAGTTAGAAATCATGTGAGTATTCGACTACTTCAAACAGCTAAATTCAAGGAGATATGCAGAAATAACATACAAGTAATAGAAGCATTGTCATGATCAGGGTCAGTCAAATTTGTGAATGATAATGACAAGTCTACAAAGAAGCTTGCAGAAAGAACAAGCCAAAAAAGGAAGATGATAGAAATCAGATGCTAAAGACTGTCAAATCAAAAGACTTAGCTAGAAATGGATTGTGTAAAATGTAAAGTAATCTTTCTCTATTTCTAGTTATAGTAACTAGGTCTGTGAAGCATGTGCAAATTAGACATGTTGTCTATTTAGCAAACGTACAGCTTCATAGTCTAGTAGGTGTTGAATAGTAATAATTGATTTCATTCCTTGTTTTCTCTTAAGAACAAGAAGCTGAAATTCAATCTTGAATTTCAGACTTGTAGCAATTTAATTCTAATAATATTTAGATTGAAAGTTTACTTGTGTGTGTTCTAAGTTCTTATTTTCACATTTCTTTTGAACACACATCTAAGTTTATGCTATTTAGTTCCAAGAAAAAAGCAATAAGAATCAACCTTATACATTCATCTCCCCCCTCTGCATAAGTTTCTCACAACGCATTCCTAACATGTTCTAGATATTTTCAAACCTAGAATCACATTTGTTAGTCATATATCTATCATGTCAAATCTTGATTTTAACATGTCCTAGAATTAATCACTTTTCCGCTACTACCAGCAATAAGTAAATCTTCTACATGCCTCACAAATATAAAAGTCTTGTTTTTAGATTAAGATATACATCAAGTGGCATGCCTGTATGTAGACTTCTATTCAAAAATATATAAATTATAGGTGGATTGCATAATATTATGAGAATGACATTAGGATCCCAATTAGCCACTACCTGTATTCCACAAGAAAATTGTCAATGACTAGAAATATGAAGTTAATATATATGTTATTGGTAGGGTAAAAAGAATGGCATTAAAGAATATTAAGGGGGATCATGTGGCAGAGTTTGCATTGTTACGGGATTACATGCATGATATTAAAAAGATCATGGCAGAAAGTACAGTGAAATTAGAGATTGAAGATCTTGCACCTGGTTAGGAAAATAGAGAATTCAAAAGAATATACATTTTTCTAGGTCCTGTTAGAAAAGGTTTCAGATATAGTTGTAGGTCTATGATTGAGCTTGATGGTCGTCATCTAAAGGGTCCATATGGAATGTAAATTGTATCTACTGAGGTGTATGATTTGAATGAAGGATATAACGTATCTCATGGACAGTTGTTTAGGCAGAAAACACAGACTCGTGAAACTAGTTCTTGCAGCTAATAGTAGATGATGTTGGTATTGTCAACAGTGGTGCATGGACCTTTATATCTGATAGACAGAAGGTAATATGATTTATAAGTTTTGTTTGTATTTATGTTGGTAAAGTATTTAAAAAAAAATTGTTACATCTTGTTGCATGGCTTAATCAATGCTCTAGGGAATGTGGTCCCAATTGCAGAACACATATTTTATATTATGCATCTTTATAATAATATGGCCAGAGATCATATGGGCATGGGAATAAGGGATTTGTTGTGGATTACATGTTCAACGAGCATATGGTTGCATTTAAAAAGGTAAGAATTGCACTATATATGGTACATATATATACCTAATATAGTTGAACTATGATTGCACTTAAAAGATCATATGATACATTGCATGATATAGATTTTCAAGAAATATTATGTCTGGCTAATGGAGAAGCATAGATCACAATGGTCCAGGTCTGGTTTTAGGACCACATATCAATCAGACATATTTGTGAATAACTATTATGAGGTATTTAACAATAGCATTGGAGATTTTAAAGACCTTCCAGTGATTAGACTACTACAAGGGATACATAAAGATGTAATGAGAAGGATCCAGAATAGGAGGGACAAGATGATTTCTAGTTATCAATTGAATCCAATTTGTCCAAATGCAATGAGAAAAGTTAGCAAGCAATTTAATTTTTATGCAAATATCTAAATTGTCTTGAATCTTCTTAATATGCAAATACTAATAATTGGTTTTATTAGAGATTTGGCTTGTAGTGGGGAATGTGTTGTCCAGTGGTCCGGGAAAACAAAATATTTAGTGGTTATAACTGATGGTGGCCATGAGATTGTAGTTTAGTTGGAGGCCACAACTTGTGCCTATACAGAATATGACTTAACTGGCCTAACATGCTACCATGCATATGCTTGTATCAGATAGAAAAACTTAGACATGTTTATATATATTCACAAAACTTACCAAAAATACATGTTTCTAAGAACTTATATACCCATAATTAAGCCAATCAATAGTCAACAATATTGGGAGAAGACATCATATCATACACCCTTGCCACCACTAATTAAGGTACAACCAGGCAGACCAAAGGAAAAGAGAAATAAAAAAAATATTCTTGTTGATAAGGGAAAATATGGTTACAAGCTGACAAGGGATGACATCAAAACACGTTGTGGGGATTGCAAACAAAAATTCATAACACAAGAAAACATCTAGAAAAAGTAATTATAACCTTGTTTATTCAACGTAGTTTTGATAATTATTTAGTATTGTCAATAATTATTTTTTTGTGATAAAAAAGTGGATTCATGTAAAGTCAAGAAAGTGCACAAAAAGAGGATGCGTCTAAAGTGAAGGAAGTGCAACAAAAGAACTCAAACCAGTACAAATGAGCCTATGCAGGATAGTGCAATGCATATTCAAGTCTGTTATGTACCCAGGCCTAAGAAGAAAACAAAACAAAACTACTTCACTATCACAATCAACAGTTTTTTAGTAATTCTCAAGGAGGCATATTTACTATTTCTAGTCAACTGTTTAGGGCTACTAATACACCTCTTGGTATAAAATCTCAGACAAATAATGTGAATGGCAACCAAGTAACTATCATGAAATATTTGGAAAAAGCAATAAATGAGAGAATTTCAACTTTACACAAAAGGCCAGTTTGAAACATTTAAGTTATACAATGGTGTAATATCACCATTTTTTTGTCAAATTCTAGTATCAACTTTTAATTACGAAATTATTTTCGTGATATTGGATGTAATCAAACTCTGATGCTAGACTGAAACAATGGTGTAATATCATCATATTTTTTTATGAAATTACATAGATTGCAATTTTTATTTTGTACAATGAATGTTATTGAAGACTTTAATATAATATAACAGACCATGTAATTGTTCTATTTTTGTCAATTTTGTTGGAGTTACAGTTTTGAATTGCTAGTCAATTTATTTTTTATATTTCCATGCTATTTGATTGGTACCTTCATTTTTTTACCACCAATTTTTACATGCATTGGCTTATTTCTATTCAAAGGTCAAGTATAGAAATTGGTAACCAACAATTATAAACTCATAAAATAACATACAAACTCAATGTCAAATGTGTATTCAATAGGCAAGAGTGGTGATCAAGTGTTGGGTGCATTCTTAATAAGGATGATAGTTGGGTCAGAGGTTGTGGGGGCTACATTGTCCTGATGATGCCACAAACTGTGAAAACATTTGGGCCATATACTATGGTCTAAAGATGGCTTGAGAGCATGAGAAGAAATCGGTTGTTGTGTTTAGTGAGTGTAAAGAGGCTATCGATGAAATCAATGACCCTGATCCGACACATCCAATGGTCATGCTTGTAGGAATAATCAAGAATATACTTGGTAAACACGAGTATTATGTGGATATCGTTCACACCCATGCAAGGGTTAATGTTGGTGTTATTGCTTTGGTAAACTACTGCCTAACATGCTACCATGCATGTGTTTGTATCAGATGTAGAAACTTAGACATGTCTACATATATTCACAAAACTTACCAGAAGAACATGTTTCTAAGAACTTATACACATATAGTTGGGCCAATCAATAGTCAACAATATTTGGAGAATACATTATATCATGCACCCTTGCCACCACTAATTAAGGTGCAACCTAGCAGACCAAAAGAAAAGAGAAATAAAAAAAATGATATTCTTATTGATAAGGGCAAATATGGTTATAAGCTAACAAGGTATGGATCAAAACACATTGTGGCTATTGCAAACAGAAAGGTCCTAACACAAGAACACGCCTATCACAAGTAACTATTATCATGTTTATTCATTTTAGCGTTGATAATTATTTAGTATTGTCAATACTTATTTTTCTGTGATAAAAACAAAGTGGATTCATGTAAAGTCAAGAAAGTGCACAAAAGATGATGCATCTAAAGTGAAGAAAGTGCCACAAAATAACTCAAAGCAATACAAATGAGCCTAGTTATGTACATATGCCTAAGAAGAAGAAAATCAAAACTACTTCAGTGTCATAACCAGAAATTTCTAATAATTCTTAAGGACACATATTTACTATTTCTAACCAAATTTTTAATGATACCAATACACCTCTTGAAATACAATCTCAGACAAACACTGTGAATGGCAACCAAGTAATTACCAAGAAACAATTGGAAAAAGCAAGAAATGAGAGAATTTCAGCTTTAAACAAAAGGCCAGTTTGGAACATTTAAGTTAGGCAATGGTCTAGTATCACCATTTTTTTATATCAAATTCTAGTATCAACTTTTAATTATTAACTTATTTTCATGATATTGAATGTAATCAAACTCTGATGCTAGACTGAAATAATGGTCTAATATTATTGTATTTTTTGTCAAATTACACAGATTGTAATTTTTATTTTGTTCAAACAATTTTATTGAAGACATGAATATATTATAATAGACCATGTAATTGGTTTATTTTTGTCAAATTTATTGGAGTTACAGTTTTGAATTGCTAGTCAAATTATTTTTCATATTTCCATGTTATTCGATTGGTGCCTTCATTTTTTCACCACTAACTTTTGGGCGGCCTCCTATTCTTTGGTGAGAGTCATGATCTGGATTCGAGCTTGTTTCTATGGTCCTCTTCGGTTATGGGAGGTACCACTCAAGCGGCGGTTGGTGGAGCCCGATTTTGTCATCGAGGGTGGTGTGGACGTCGCTCATGGTAATAATTATAGCTAGAGATTGATCTCAAGGGAGATGATAGGGTGTTAATTGAGTCATGGCCTAGTTAGGTATTAAATAGCACGAAGGTGACATGTTTCAGTACTAGGTCGGAATCGCCGAGGAAGAACCTAAGAGCCCTACTTCTAGTGCCACATAATAATTCTCGTTTGCCTCATAAGTGCTTTTGTTGGTGAGATTACAAAGCTATATGAATAGTAATCGTGATAACTCAACACTAGAACATGACAGGTAAATAATACAATGCCTACACAGAAATCAGAAAGAAATGAAGACAAGACAAATACAGTGAATCAAGACATTAGAAGAAGTTTTGTACAAGCCTTAAAGTTTATTCTACAGAGAGATTACAGGATTTTGTGCTAACACTGCAGATCATCTGGAACGTAGGGTTACAGCCAACAGGGATTTAAGGATACAACCACATTGTCTGTAAAAGAACTGTATGTGCTGAAGGCCTATGAACTAGAACAAGAGCTGAAGAAGATAATATTTGGGGAAATAGGTTAGCATATCCACTGTATTTATGACCCAAGAACCAAATTTGATTGAAGTCAAGGTTGAGAACCTCTGAACAGAAATGAAATGATCCGAGAAGCTGAATTGAAGATGTAGTAGCTCAATGTAGCGGTCAAGGTGTTATAAGTGAATCTTACACTTTGGAATAACCTGAGAACTGGACTGCAAGTCAAGCCTGCAGGTCAACAGAAAGTTCAATGACATCAGATTCAGACGGAATCCTAATTCTAAATCTAAGGTCCTTACCTATAGATTCCATGAAGGAAATTTTCATGTACAGTTTAAGAAGCGGTTGCAAGACAGGGATGGTTTATATTTGAAAGACAAAATCAGGGGTTTGCTACACAGTTTGAGGAAGCCTGTACAAGCAAAAGATGACAGACACTATGTTGGTTTGTAGTAGGAATCTAAAGCATTAGTGAGGATGTAGCAAGGGAAAACATTTATTGGTGAAGTTAAATGCAAGGTTGATTCTATCAGTGACAGTGATGACCAAATGGATATCTGGCATCAATGACCAACATTGGAGATGAATCACTAAGAACTTCACATATACACATTCTAACTAGTATACATTTATCTAATTCAAAATTGTATGATGATTAGGTATTGAAATGTATTATATTCATGTCAGCATGTTAGCATGTTAGCATCTTAGGACTTAAATGCTTAATTGATTGCTAAGAAT
>QRFB01000442.1:18549-64852 GCA_008931105.1 Oenanthe javanica | reverse complement strand
ATTTGCTGGAACTTGATTTAAATTTTCTGTGATTTAATACCTCTGTTAATGTTGTGAAAATTGCTAAATAGACAAACATGTCATAGATCATATATTTTATATTTGTTCTTATTGTGATAAATGACTTGATAAATGTATGTGGAATTTGATATTGCTCATAATGTCTTATTCAAATATTCTGCATATTCTTGAAATTGTTTATGTGCTTATTTTCACATGATTTGCTCGCACTCACATAGTTGCACTTAAATGTCATATCATATCATGTATTGCTTGTTAGGGATAAGAATACTAAAAGATGGTAGAATTATCTAAGTAGTCAGTAATATTTGTAGATTCGAAACTTAATCTAAAACTGACTTAGGTAATTAGAGATAGTTAAAAATGTTAGACAACAACAGAAATGGATTAGACAGAATTAGTAATTAATTTTTTAGTTCTTCTATTCCATGTGCTTTTAAATTGAAGCTGTTGTTATCACTGTTGATAGTAATATCCCTAACTCATCTAGACTCAATTGAAGTTGAGTACCAAGAAGCTTAATCATTTGTGATTGCAGAGTATGTAACAAAAGGCAAAAGTTATGTGATTTCGTGACATTTATTACACGAGGCATGTGATTAAGATTGAAGCTCTACTACCACAGTTGGTTGAGAGAGCCTACCCAACGGTAACCTTTGGAGCGAGACATAAGTAAAATTAAAATTTGTAATAATGTGTAACCAAAATTCATTGAATTTGTGTTAGAAAAATTAGTTCATTAGTGAAATGGTAAAAAAAAATCTCATTTTTTTGCTAATAACTCTCTTTTAATTAGAAGAGTTAATCACACAAAAAAACAACCAACTTTGATATTGTTAGCAAAAAAACCATCCAAAATTATTTTTGGTGGATTAACATAACCAACTTCCATTATTTGTGAAAAAAGTAAAAAAATTTAACCATGATTAAGTTAAAAGTTTTATATTTGTCATTCATCTTTCATATTATTAACAAAAAATATTTTTAAAATTATTTTTGATGGATTAATACAACTACATTTTATAAATTACTAAATATAAAAAATTTAACCATGATTATATTAAAATATAATATCTATAAATATATATACTCCCTATGTACCAATTTATTTATTCTGTCCTGTTTGACTTTTTTCAGTCAAATTAACCAAATTTTGATTAAAAATTACACCTATTATATAATTAAAAAAAATTTAAAAGTACATATAATCTATTTTTATACGACATCTACACCAGCCTGCCTGAATACGATTCGTAACATCCGCATTAATATTCCCATTACTCTGTACAATAGAACCTAGGTATTTGAAACTATTCATTTGCGGTACCTTATTATCTGCAATGCAGATGACAACATCATCTAACCAAATTTTAACAAAAAATCACACCTATTATATAATTGGAAAAAAATTAAAAAGTACATATAATCTATTTTTATACGACATCTACACCAGCCTTCCTGAATACGATTCGTAACATCCGCGGTAATATTCCCATTACTCTGTACAATAGAACCTAGGTATTTGAAACTATTCATCTGCGGTACCCTATTATCTGCAATGCAGACGACAACATCATCTAACCAAATTTTGACTAAAAATTACACCTATTATATAATTGAAAAAAATTAAAAAGTACATATAATTTATTTTTATACGACATCTACACCAGTCTGCCTGAATACGATTCGTAACATCCGCAGTAATATTCCCATTACTCTGTACAATAGAACCTAGGTATTTGAAACTATTCATCTGCGGTACCCTATTATCTGCAATGCAGACGACAACATCATCTTCAGTATCCTCTCCGCTAAAATTAGCATTGAGATACTCTATCTTAGAACGGCTTAGACGTAATCCTTTAACCTCCAATGCCACTCGTCACTGTTCTAATCTCACATTAACCTCACTCCTCGACTCCGCAACTAAAACAATGTCATCAGCAAAAAGCACACACCAAGGCCAATTGTTAGGATCTAAGCGCTTACCACTATGCCAAAAGCAGCTACTTGTGGAAAAGGCGCAACTTATAATCGTTATATTGTAGCAGCCAACGCCACGTTTCGATTTAGGAAGATGTTGGCACTCTAACAAATATTATCTTGAATGTCACGAGTAAGAGTATCTAAAATAATTACAAATAGGAAAAGACTTAATACCGAACCTTGATGTAGTCTTACCTCAACCGGAAAATATTCAGAATCTCCTATTGGCATCCTAACACATGTCCATACTCCTGAGTACATATCTTGTATGACGTGAATATATAACGGCGGTACCCCTTTAGCTTCCAAACATTGCCAAATAACCTCGCGGGATACACTATCATAAGCCTTTTCAAGATCGATAAACACCATATGAAGATCCTTGCGACGTTCGCGATATTTCTCCATAAGGCACCGAATTAGATAAACAGCCTCAAGTGTCGACCTACCAGGCATGAAACCAAATTGATTCACTGAAATTTCAACTACCCTTCTAATCCTACTGTCAATAACTCATTCCCAAAGTTTCATTGTGTGACTAAGAAAATTAGGGAGGGACATCTGCGTTGGTTTGGACACGTCAGACGTAGACGGTCATCAGCTGCAATTAGAACGGTTGAGAGTATTTATATTCTGGGGAAGAGAAATAGGGTAGACCAAAAAGGACATGGCTAGATCAAATAAAGTTGGATATGGAGGCATTAAACCTTACCGGTGACATGACCTTAGATAAGGCTGGTTGACGACGCCGCATTCGGGTGGTTGAAGCGGGGGCTTAGTGGTCTGAATATTGATTATCAACATGTACACAGTGTTTATAATCGTATACATGGTATTATTATATTTATATTTAGCACTCATTATATTATTGTGCACAAAGCCAATGGTCTTCACGAAAATGAGTATTTTAAATTATAATGGACAAAAAATATAAAAATAAATTTATTATACCTATAAAATCTTAAATTACATCTTATAATTTAAATTTAATAAATTTACATTTTATTAAATTTTATGTGAATTTTATACGTAATTATTTAAAATTTTTACGTTTTTAAAAAACTTAGCGCGCGCGCACACACACACATATATATTTAAGTTGAGTTTTATATTTTTTAAATATATAATATAAAATATATATTTCATGTTTAAAGATAGATATGATATTTTAACTTAATTATAGTTAAAATTTTATATTTTTCATAATTTATATAAGTTAGTTGTGTTAATCTATTAAAAAAAATCTTAAATAATATTTTTGCTAATAATTTGAAAGTTAAATGACAAATATGATATTTTAACTTAATCATAGCTAACAATTTTATTTTTTTTCATAATTTATAAAAATTAGTTGGATTAATTCACCGAAAATAAATTTGAATGATTTTTTGTTAACAATATCAAAGTTGGTCGGTTTTTTTTTACTCAAATTAAAACAATAAATATATAGTATCCAATGATGTATCTGCATATCTAAAAAAATCTAATAATAATGATGCCTAATCGCGTTGCGGTAGTTAAACGGTAAAATACACAAAATGGAAAGAGGACGACAGTGGATTCCTAATTGAATCTCTCTCTCTCTCTCTCTCTCTCTCTCTCTTACAGGTTCATTATATATTTATATATATCTTTGTCTCTCTCAGAAATCTCTCCTGATCATCTCTTCGATCATCCTCGTATTGGTAATTTTGTTTTCATTCCTTGCTAATTTGATGTCTTATATCTTTAATTTCTTTAAGATTGTTTGAAAAAAAACCCAACAAATTAATGGGTTTTTTTTTGTATTTATATGCATTAGTTGTTGTAAGTAATTTGTTTATGTGGGTTTTGTTTTGATTGTAATTTGGATGATCAGATTATAATTTTCAACTCAAATTTGGGGCATTTCTTGAATTTTGCAGGAGAGGGCTAGATTAATTGTTGGAGTATAGATACATTTAAGTTATATTCGAAGCTTTCGAGATTGTTGATGATAAAAAGGTAGGGTTTTGTTGATGTTTCTGATGATCTCTCTTTTTGTTTGTCTCTGTGTGTGTGTGTTAACTTAATTTTTATGATATAATACATGTAAAGGGTTATATTCTTTACCAATTTTAGGGTTAGATTCTTGTCCTAGATGGGTTCCAGGTAGGCGGAAATCTATAGACTATTTAGAGTAGTTTCTCTCATGATATCTATGTGATCGTTAGCTTTTATATTACGAGATAAAAAAAATCACACCCATCATTTTCTTATAGCTTTGGGTGTAAAGTTTCTATCTTTATAGTTGATGAAGTACTTTTGTTCGAAAAGGTTAACTTTCAAGTTGATTTCCCTAAATTTTAAATGTAAGGCGATGACATATGTTGTGCCCATTGACTTTTGGAGAAGATTTTTGGTTGAATCGCATTAATGATTTTCCCTTGTGGTATATGGAGCCCTAATGGATAATATTTTTGTTGGTTTGGATGGCATGGTTTTTAGGTAAAAAAGGGAATTAAATTTAGATGCTTTTGTTGCTAGCCGAGACTATTAAGGTGCATTTCACAACTATTTATTTCAAGGGCGTGATTGTTTTGTTGGGTTTTATGACAGTGTATTGGAACTATTGGTCATGTAGTTTAGCCGGTTTCCTGTTATGTATCATTATCACCCTGCCTCGGAGTCCTACCCCGACAGGGTCATATAGTTCATACCCGAATTTATTTGAAGTTCTATACAGAAAACTAAATCGATCATCCTATATTTTAACTCAACACAATTTGTATTATCTGAAATGCAGCAGTATCTATGATTTTGGATTATTGTGCAGACACGGTTACTTTTGTAGCTTGTGTCCATAGGGGTGAGGGCCGATTATTTTTTAGTCGAAATTCTTGCAGCTTCATAAGTGTGTAGTAGGGTCATTAAAAGTATATTACCTTTAAGGGTAATTTTAAAACCAACTTTTTTTGCATACCTAAGCGGTAGAAAATAACTCGCCTCACGTTGGTATAAATGTTCACTTTATTTTATTAAGATATCCATTTAGAAATATGCGTTTTCAAGCAGGATCTGTTGTAGTTAACTGTTTCATTACGAGATAATGTTGGTCAGGATTTTGCCTATAACTATTTTTAGGGAAAAAAAGTTAAAGCTTTTATGCTTTTATATCTTTATGAAAATCAGCAGACTACCTAGCAACTAATTATTTTTAGGGAGTTGAATATTTTGTTAGGTGTTATAAAAGACTGCAAGATTTAAATCAGAAGAGTTAATATAGTAGTATTTTGTTTCATGTCTTTGTATTTGGGAGTTCACCTGTAAACCTTTCATTGAAAATTTATGTTTATTTTAGTTTTACATGTCCCTTCTTTGAATTTAAAGTATATAATAATAAATATTTTGAAGTTCTCTTAGTTTGTAATGTGAAATAATATAGTTAGGTATCCAGTGTACAATACATGCACTGTTTTCTACTATAAAAACTATATTAATGTTCTTCGTACATGAATTATGATAGATTGATAGTTGTTGAGTTGTATAGGTGTCAATCTTAATTTGCCTGCTAACTGTTTTTACTCGATGATACACGGGAATCAGAATTTTTCGCCATTGTATTACAATGGATTAAGTTGCTATCGTTTTTGATTCATTCAATAAAATTAAAATGGTTCAGTTAAAACCTTTCATTTTTTATAGCTTATTACGTGGGAATAAAATGGATTACTTTCAAGTTCAAAAATTATAGTAATGGAAGTGTTATGGGTAAGTAATGAAACCGATATTTGTTTAAAATGTAATTTGAAAAAGCAGCTGTTACAGACTAAATTGCAACTTCTCCAGTGTATTTAGGTTACAGGAAACAACTTGATGCATCTATGCATAATGCATGCATAATTATTCATACTTTTAACTCTACAATGATACATGCAGTAGTTTTTATTCTATAATCATCTATAAATTTGATTATTAAATGCTAAAGATGCATTGTTCAAGTTTTACTTTGTAGTCATGTGATATAATGGGTTATTCAAAAATTTAATGCTGACATTGAGACTAGGACTATAAACACATTAATTTATTTATGTGGCACTGTGGCAACATTGATGTTTTTTTGTTTGGTTGAGAACTACCTTTTGTTCCAGTGTTTAATGGGGTTTATGCACGTAATAGTATTGGAAATTATTAATTTTTTGGGCTAATTGATAGTATTGCATATTTACTTTTTCCAAGATTATATTACTTATACTTTGAAAGCATATTATTTGAATAAGTTCACTCAAATTTGTATATTGAACCATTTTTCACTTAATTCTCTTTTTAATATGGCCAGGAGAACAACTTACTCTTTATCAGCATGGGGCACAGAAATATACAATATAGTGGTCCAATGACTGATATGGAAATGGATCGACATGGCCAAGGTCAGTTTAGTCCATACGGGACCATATCAAACTTTCCGCAACCTTGTGTGGTATTTGCAGGACCAGGAAGCAGAAATAACTTTGATGTTCATCATCTACCCGAGCATCATGGATCCTATGGGATGCCACAGTATAATGTGGTTCAGCATCAATATTCTGCTGGTAATATTGACTTAGCTGCTTCCACAGCATCCAACCACTATAACATGTACATGGCTCCTTCATCTAGTTCCAGAGGCTTCCCTGTACCGCTAAATAGTGGGTCATATGACCAATTTCTATCATCTAGCAATCATGGGATTGATTTTTCTGCGGACAGCTATGGCAGAAATGCTCAGTTTATGGATGGGCTGGGAGGTACTTTTAAGAGAAAGAATGCTGAAGTTCTCCCAGGAAATTTCCAGTATTATGCCTCGTCTGGTGCAAGTTCTTCAGCTTCTCCTGTTATTGCAAGACCAATTGAATCTGATGTTGGTCCCAGGGAGGCATCTTTTGCAGTGCCTGACAGCAGAGGGAATGACATGTCATCTGTGATGAATATTGAATCTCATAGAAGTATGAGAAACAGACCGGGTGCTGTTAGTGTCGAGTCTCTGGTACCTCATAATCACAACCATTTGATCCGAGGACAGTATCCAGGTCAAGCTTTTCAGACAGCTGCCACTCCTTGGATGGATCAGCAATTTAACGGTAATGCTGGTGATAATGGCACTTTGACTTGGAACCAGACACATGTTTTACCCTATCTACATGGTAAAATCTCGAACTTGTCAATGGTACTCTAATTTCTTTTCATTTCATTCTTTTTTGTCCTCTATATGTTGTGGCATTGCTGCGCTGATCTCTGGTAGGGCAGCCAAGGCATTAAAATTTCTGACTCATGTTTCCTTATTTTTTTTCTTAGAAATATATTGCACAATATGCAAAGTTTATATAGCTGCTGTCCTCAAAAATCTATTGGTACTGGCAGATGGCGAAGCAAAATGCAAGAGACGTAGTCATATTCAATATATATACTAGCACTGATTATACTTTCTTCTTTTTAATGTATAATTTCGAATGAGGAAATCTGGTAAAGTAGCCATATCTGAATTAAGCCTTTTACTGTTTTACTGCGCTCTTACACACCATATATTATCAGGAAACTTCAACGGAGGTTGTATAGAGGCGGCCAACATTGGTGTGCATGCATATCAAGTTACAGCTAATAGGACTTCTCCAACTTTTCTTCCACCTCCTCCCATACACCCAGGGAACTTCAATCTTCATCATCCATCGCCACTGCTGCCACTTGTGCAAGGTGCTCAGGGGCGCAGTCTTGAAATGCATCCTCAAGCAGCAACATCTTCACGCCCTTCAACAAGTGGCACATCACAGGCTAGTATAAATACTATTCAGGATTCTGGAGAGATGAGTTCTAGATTTGTGGGATCTTTTCAACCTGCTGGACTACGGATATACCGCCCTCAACGAAGGGCACTGATGCTTGATGCAACTGCAAGGCAACGCAATCTCCATCACTTGAGAGTTCTGCCAGAAGATGTAATGAATTTTCTGCACTAGATTGATCTGCTATAAATACTGATTACTGTTTTGTTTGAGAAATTATGTGTACTGTTTGTTAGTTATGATTATTTTGTCATCCTTTTTGTGATTAAAATGTGTAGGGAGTTGCCCTCCTGGAGCTCTCGGACAATCATGGAATGGGTGATTCTGTTGATCATCACAGAGAAATGCGTTTAGATATTGACAACATGTCGTATGAGGTAACCTGTTGAAAGTAGGATTACTAATTATTAACCTTTAAACCTCTGTTTCCTTTTTTGTTTGTTATTTAATTACTTTCTATCTTCAACCTTGAGTTTCTAAATATTAATATGTTTTAGCAATTTATAAATGTATTTTCAAACATTTATAATATATTGATTATTGATACTGAGGATCTTCAAGCCATTAATTATCTCATCTCTTTTTCTGGTTGAACTGAAAAGGTTAAAAGTTCTATCTGATATATTGCCAGGAGCTTCTTGCACTAGGAGAACAGATTGGCAGTGTGGGCAGTGGCTTGTCTGAGGAGTTTGTCATTGGTCGTCTAAAATCAAGAACATTTAATTTGTCCAGATCTAGTACTAATGTGGAAGACACAGCATCTGTGGACCAGGAACTTAACTTCTGTGTTGTATGCCAGGCATGCTTCTGATCCTTTAATATATTGCTGATTAAATGTCTGAATTCTGTGCATGTTAGAGATCACTTTGGTTTATTCTTTAGTAGTGCAACCATTTTGAAGAAAAACATATTCACGCTTAAAAATAGTGAAAAGAATGTGTTTACCTATCAAAACAGAAGGAAAGAATGCATTCGTCTGATTTAGCTCAGTGTTTACAAGAATATAGTAATTTTTAGCAGAACATATTAATTTCCTTGATTGTTTCATTGTACCTTACTGCATTACATTTTATCTATTATTTTGCTGCTAATATCTAATAATATGATCTTATCATTTTGTATTCGTTAGATGGAATATAAGGATGAAGAGAAAATGGGTATCCTCGATTGTGGACATGAGTATCATTTGGAATGCATAAAGAAATGGCTTCTTGTGAAGAACACTTGTCCCATATGCAAATCTGTTGCATTGACCACAGAAAGCAAGGAGGAATGAAAAGGAGAAGGGGTAGAAGAGATCAACGCTAATGTTTCTTGAGGTTGGTCTTCATCTAAGTTAAAAGAGAGGATAAGGGTTACTTGCTCCATCAATTGGATGCAAGCTATATATTATCTATGCTATGCTTTCGAGAATAATTAAGATCTACAACTTTCTCAAACAATATATTCCTTGCCCGTTTGTCTCTCTCTCAGAACTGTACAGACTATATCGTTTGGTTTTTGCACAAACATTCAGTTGCTAAACTTTATTGTGTTATCAATGTAGGTTGTTAATACAACAATAATACAATGTAAATATATAATGATTCTTATATTATGTTTAAGGTAATACTTTAAATGTAAAATGTTTGGCTTATTTTTCGAGTTCTCGGAGCCAAGCTGAGAACGGATCATGATTTTTTCTCATGTGAGATTGGTCTCAGGCTGTTGTTGCTCTCTGATGGTCAGTAGACTTGCTTCCACTACCTGCGAAGTGTGTGTATGTGTGGGTGTGTTTTGCAAATAGTAATTGCAAAAATTATTTATCACGCGTTCAAAGAGCATATATATTTTGCCTTGTTGCTCAGAAGTTGTTACCCAGAACTTCTTTGTTTTGAATTTACAACTGATATTAGCTTGCAATCTTGCATTCATTCTCAGCCTTGGTCAGATGAAATTATATCTGAACCGTTCCGAAAAATTATCAAATTTTTAATATTTCGATATTAATAATGTAATATAGGTAATGTAATTATTAGTTTCTCTCAATTCATTTATTAAGTTTTACTCTATGATTCGGCAGTAGTTTTCTGAGAAAAATTTACTCATTTATTTTAATATGTTTGTCACATTTTACTTTTTTTATTATAAATTATTAAATAAACCGTACTAATAAAGAAAACCCAAAATGTAATAAGTATTAAGAATTAGATTATTTATACCAAGACAATTAAATATTATTAATACTAAGGCTTTAGAGGGGTGTGTACTGTGTAGTTGTTTGTAACACTTGGGAGTTCTTAAAATTTGTATTATTTTATTTGACCTGAGTTTAGAAAATATTAGAGGTTCTATAATTTTTTTGATTATTTTTATTTATTCGTCAAACAACAACTTACTATATAAAACTAATTTGTAAATTTAAATATTAAAGTGTATAGATGTGGCATTTATGTTTAATTTATAATTCGACTCTGAAAATCTAATAAATTTTTCATGCATGTAATTTTAAACATAAATGTTTAGCTATATTGTTGGTCCTGATATTGTAGAAAGGGGTTGAATACAATATCAATATTTTCTCGCGGAATTTTGGATTAAAAATATTGTTTTAATTTATCACAAAATATTAACTTTAATGATATATTGTTCAAGTAGAAGATATAATTTTTAATTTAAAAAGTATTACAAAATCAATATGATGAAAGTGTAAATAACTGTTTAAATTTCTAGAATGATTTTGACATGAATTGTTCTAATTTAACAATTATAATTCAAAACCAGTACAGAAAGTCTGTGAATATTACAAGAAGACAAATTACTGAATTTGAATATTTTCAACAACGTTAATTATGAAGCCAGTTGCCTCATATTTATAGAGGTAGAAGCTGATAAGACTTTTCTAACAAGACTTCTAAAAAAAAATTAATTAAAGCTTTCAGACTTTTAAAAAATCCTTGGGCACCTTTAAAACTTGGTAAAACTTTTTACAGAATCGGTAAGATTTTCTTCAAAGGCTTCAGCAAGACCTTTTCACATGTAAATTCAGTAAGACCTTTTTGAATTAGCTTGCAAGACATTTCTTCCCTTTAAATTCGGTAAGACTTTTTCCTTTAAGATTGTTATTTCCCAGAACAATGTTAATAGTATTTGTAGAAGTGAGGTTGAATACAAATACTTAAAAAAATTTGTTTTTTAGTATTTGTTCTTGATGTTATAATTGTTTAAAGAAAATTTAGAGAACAATATTGACTGAAATGTAAATTGAACAAGATATTTAAAATTACTGATGGATTGATTTTTCCATCAGTATATATATTTGCTCAAATTATCCAAGTTTATAAAACCTAGCTGCTTTTTACAAAGTAGAAAATAAAATAACTGTTCTTACAAAGTGCTCTAAGGCTGGACAGTTGATTCTGAGATATTGTCTAACTTTGTTATTTTCTAACAATGCTACCACACTTGTTTATATACCACAAGTGTGTTTACAATGCTTAGAAAGAGCATAAAACAATTAATCTAATATTGGATTGTTTCTGATCTATCTTTCCTTTTGCCTTTTTCCATTTTGGGAAAAGTCTTCAGACTTGGAAAGACAACTTCAATCTGAGTCTTCACAGTCAGTATAGATTGTCTTCCATAGGTGTGCTTTTGTCTTTGGATTTCTGACAGATTGTCTTTTTGTGCAGTCACTATCAATTGATAATTTGCTGTTAAGCATATCAATTGATTCTTCCTTTTATCCATCAACTGATATTCTTCTTAGATTGATCTTGATATCCATCGATTGATAATTGTTGATTTATCGATTGATAGACATTATCAATCGATATATCAATCGATGGGTCTTCATACCAGTTGATGGTCTTCAATTCTTGACTTGACTTCTTATCAATTGATCTTCTATCAATTGATGCTTCCATATCAATTGATCACCATTCACTTGCATAATTTTTCTGTCTTTAAATATTTACAATTTGATATTCTAAGTTATACATCAGTTGATGACCTATATCAATCGACTCTAGTATCAATAGATGAGAATGACATCAATTGACTTAAACCATATCAATTGAAATAGACTAAGTACACCTATGCTACAATCCATATTATCAGTTGATTCAGAAAAATATTTCAACTGATAAAAGGTTTCCTGGTCAATTGATATTTATAAATTTCATATTAATTGATCAGTTACATTAATTAAAATTCCTATGATTCTAAGGTTAAAGTTATCATCAAGTTACACATAGATTTCTAACAATCTCCCCCTATTTGTGTCTGTGACATGAACATGCATAAATCTACTTGATGATAACAAAACAATTAACTAAATTCATTCAAATAGAATCATGAAACTTAAAAGAACTTTAAATTTTAGGATTACCAGTTGATGAATCATTTCTGCAAGCTGCTCCAATTTCTTCACTCCTTAATAATCTTCAATCTTCAATCTTCAATTACTTCTCCTTCTCAGCATTTTTCCTTTAATTGCGTCATGAAGGAACTTCTCAGAATTGTCTCATCCTCATCAGTTTCTCCAAGTTTCCTCATCAGATATAAAATTTCTTCATCTGTGATTTGTTCCAGATATTTGCAGATATCAAAGTACTTTGTATTTCCTTCCACATCTGTAAAAAACATAGCATACTTTGGCTCCAAAACCACCTTCTTGACTTGATACTTCCACAGTTTGAGGGATGAATCAGGTTCAGCTTTTGTTCTCCTTAGCTTGGTGATTTGGTGTTGGATTTCCTGAGCAATTGTAACATTGAGTTTGTACCTTTTGTTAAGAAGAGGTAGTATAGTCTTTAGAATATTGTAGCCCTGCTTTATTATCACCTTCATTGAGTAGGAGATTTTTGTGCCATTCTCATACTCCAACCTCATAGATTCTTCATGATTAGAGGTTGCAGGATGATTCCTTACTCCTATCAATCCTTTCTCACTTATAACTGGTATTCTTGTCAATTTGTATCCTTCAATCATCACTTCCTCCTTTATTTCTTCTTGAACAACCTGTGGTTTTTCCTGAACCACAGCCTTAGGAGTACTTGACTTTTTCTTGGCCATTATAACTTTTCTCTTTTTCCTTAATGGTTGTTCCTCCAATGTATCCTCCATGTTCCACTCCAACTCTATTTTCCTTGCAATTTCTTCATTCTCATTTTCAAGTCTTGCAGCATCCTTGAGTCCTGTAGTAATGGAAGAACTCGGTAGGTTCTGTCCAACTGGTTCATTCTTCTTTTTCTTCACTTCTTCATCCATTATTTCTTTTCTTTACTTCTTTTCTTCAAGAGTTTCCTGATCTAATCGAAGAAATGCTTCTGTATTTGTATTGACCTCCTTGGTAGCCTCTTTTGCACCTTCATTTACAGCTTTGGTCTGTGCAATGAATTCATCCAAATTGCTTGTTTGAGCAACCTTGGTTACCAACTTAGTATTTTTTTCAACTCTTCAAATTTTCTCCTTTCCTTTTCAATCATCTCCTGAGTTTCCTTTTCTCTAGAAATTATTCTAGCTTCTAGATCATCCTCAAACTTCTTAACCTCTCTCTCTCTCTCTCTCTCTCTCTCTTTTTATGTTCCAAATCATCTTTGGCTGACTGAGATGATTTTGAAGATTGACATTTGTTACTGCCACTTGCTCTACTTCTTCTAGCCTTGTTGCTAATCCCAACAACTATATTTGCATTATTTCCACCACCACCACCATTGCCATCCTCATCACCATCCTTTTCCTTCTCCCCCTTTTTGTTATCATCAAGGTGAGGTTGTGGAGGCATCCCGTCTAGGAATTTCTGAAGAATTGAGGCATGAAGGGCTTGACCTCTGATGATATCATCCATTTTGGACTCCATGGATGACACCATCTTCTCCAAGTCATTGAAGTTTTTGGAATCCTTGAAGTGTTTGTCCTTCATTTGGCTTAGTATGTTCATGAGGATTTTTTCATCCAACCTTCTTTCTAGAGCATCATTGCTAGATGTGATAGATCCCTTAAGAATTTCCAATTCTCTTTTGACTCATGTCACTGTCATCTTTTGAATCTTCAATTAATCCCTCATACAGTGTTCAATTCTCCTTTGAGTGCGATCTGCAATTTCTACTTCCATCATTGCCCTCATGTGTTGAGAAAGAATCTCAGTTTCAGTAGCCTCTAGAGATCCCTCAATTGTACTCATCCAAGGTTCCTCATCAGAATCATCTTCAAGATCCCTAAGAGCAATGTGACAAACATCTATTGTATTGACTAGACTTTCTTTTAAATTCCTGGTTCTTTGTTCTGTATGTTCCAACCCCAGAATTTGCTCTGCATTTCTATTTGTTGTAGTAGCCAAATCCTGATATCTTGGGTATGGATGCATAAAATTGCTTGGATCTAAATCACCAGCATCCACCTCTTCTTCTTCTACAACAACACTCTCCAACTACTCAGCCTCCTTATTCACCCCACTCCCACTTGCTTCATTTGAATTAGGGACTCCCCTATCTCCTGCACTCCTTCCTCCTCAGATATCAATTCCATTTCTAATTCCTATGTAAATAAAAGAACCTTTTTATCTCTCTCACTCATCTCTCTATTTTGCATCAGGATCTCATCCTAGAATCTCACATCTCCTTCACTCATACCTTGTGCACCTTGTAAGGTGGGGCCCTCATGTGTTTCACTCTCATTCCTGGAAGAATTAGGAATGACCTTACTCATTCCCTCTCCTTTTGCCAGGCTGCAATCCTGCCTCTCACTAAACTCACTCATTCCTAATAAAGTTTTTGCAACATCAATTGATTGAGTATCAATTGATGTAGATAGAATAGCAGTTGATGTGGAAACATCCATTGATTGATAAGGATCCATCGATTGATAATGATTATCGATCGATGGTTGAGTTGTCGAAGGCTGAACATCAATTGATGGAGTAGAAACAGTTGAAGTATTGATTTGAGAAGTGATAGTTGATGTTACATTTGAGATAGAATCCTGAATTTCCTGGGAAGAGAATTCAGGAAAGAGTGTTGGCTTCTCCTTGAGTAACAAAGAAGGAGATTAAAAAATGTTTGATTATCTATCAAAATATTTTTTGAAGAAATTTGTTGAGGTAGAGAAAGAGGGACGAGAATAGAAATAGATAAAGAGTGGGACTGCATCTCCACATTTATTAGAGATGCATCAATCTGAGAAAATAAAGGCTCCACCATAGTTTCCTGTAGTTTTGCAGTGTGTGAGTCCCCATGTGCAAATGTTACCTTCTTCCTTCTTCTCTAATAGGATTTATGGGTTTTGGCTTGTGTGTCTTCCCCTTGGTTCAATGCCCCTGGTTGATGGCTCTTTTCGATATTGACACCCTTTTGAGAGGATGCCAATAGGGATGTGGTAATATCCTTGTTAACATCCACAACCTTTTGAGAGACTATAGAGTGGCTTGGCTTAGGTTACACACCATCACTCTCCTTATGCTTCTAGGTTTCTTGATTTTCCCTAGTTCCCTCATCAGTAATCCCTCAAACTAATCTATCATCACCTGGAGTTTTTCTTTTTCTTGATTTTCCAACAATAGGTTTTTGAGAACCTGTTGAGGTTGGCTTTTTAGACTTATATTTAGAAGTAATTTGTGCAGATTGGGTAGGAGGGTTGAGGTCATTGCTAACACCCTCTATTGCCATAGAAGGTAAAGAAACTTGAGATTGAGAAGAAGATAAGGTAGAGAGATATACCTGAACAAACTCTGGATAGATCAAATCCACATTTTTGTGGAGATTAATTCTTATAAAATCCTTGAACACTCTTTTATTTTGGACCCAACAGTCCAAGGTTTCAGTCTCCCTATCAATATCAATATCCTTGACAAAGTGGTTAATAAAGAGCATAATAAATCTAGCATAGTACACATGATTAGACCTATTTGTCTTGTTTCCCAACTTTACAGCAATTTCATTTAACATGATTGATGACAAATTGTAATATCTATCAAACAAAATGTATAGGCAATTTCCTGCATACTAGTTGTTATAGCATCAAAGTTACTAATTTTACTACTAAAACATTTTATGATAGAATCAAAGAAGTAAGACCATTCTTTTCTGAGATGTTTCCTAACTACATGTCCTAAACTGATTTTAGGCTCAACATAGTTAACAGATTTTAGCATCTTTCTAATTTCACTATCTGTTGGTATCTATAATAACAGTAGTAAGATTGTACTTATCTCCCTTGCAAGTGAATGAAATGGTTGAGCAATCCTTGGCAACCTCAGCACTGGACTAGAATTCTTCCACTAATTTGCAGATTATTTTGGGTGCATCCTTCAGTGCCTTCCTCACTTTGTAACTTTCTAGAAATCTCATTACTGGATGAAATGCCTGGGGTGCCTCTTCCACAATTGTGCAGGCAACAAAGTTGTTGAGTTCATAGATGAATCCGGCTTGTGAGACTCTCTTAAATGAAGATGCCATTTCTTAAACCAACTAAAATTGAATGCACACACTTGAGAGAGATTAGTAGAATGGAGTTAAGAACAGAGAGAGTTAGAGATTGAGTTTGCAGAGAGAGAGAGAATTAGTTAAGAAAATTGCAAGTAAGAGTTAAAATAAATTTTGATCTCACTATTTATATTTACTGAATTCTCAATCGATTTCCTTCTCAAGATGGAACTCAATTGACCGTTAGAATAAAAAGGTAAATGAAAGAATTACTAATTTTGATAATCGACTATTATACATACATGATTGTATGTATTCATCAATTGATAAAATAAGTAATAAATGGCTAGATTTAATACCGGTTGATTGATGACATGGATCCTAAAACTTCCATATCACCGATTGATAACTAATTTATCCATTGATAAGTAGTACTATCCATCGATAAACAAATATATCATTAATTGATATATTTATCTGTCGATAGCTGAGAATATCCATTGATATGTAAAATGTTTATCAATTGATTATGGAAAAAAATCAACAAATTAACATAATCAATGGCTACAGTCTAAAAATTACTAAAAGTAATAACTTGTCAGACAATTAAAAGATTAAACATAGTTAAGCATACCTAAATCTCAGACCAATCTATTGAAAGTAGATTCATCTAATGGTTTGGTAAAAATGTCTGCAAGTTATCTTTCACTAGGGACAAATTATAATTCAACATTACCATTCATTACATGTTCCCTAATGAAGTGATACATTATGTCTATGTGCTTGGTCCTTGAGTGTTGAACTAGATTTTCAGTAATTGCAATGGCATTTGTGTTGTCACAGAATATTGGAATTTTATTTAAGTTAAAGCCATAATCAAACAATTAATTCCTCATCCATAACACTGTTAAAAATTTGAATAAATTTAAAATTGCATGACTTTATTTTTTATTATTTTGTAACTTATTGAATTGATTTGTAACTACTCACAATAATTGTGTATTAGTGTATTGCTCATTATTGTGTATGAGTTACAAAATTGATTACAAGGAGAGTTACATATTTTTTACTCTTATATAAGGAGGCATGGGCATTATTGTTTGATACACAAAAAATACTCACAAGTTTCATAGCTTCTTGCATACTACTCTTAGAGCTCTAGGTTCAATTTCTGTGAGATAGAAGCCGTATTTGTTCAGTTCGTAGAATGCGGGTTTTCTGTGCTTAAGACCACCTTTGTTCGTTGTATCCTGGGAGACAGAGGCCAACTCACCTTCAAGCACCGCACGGAAGGAGCTTGTCTGTTTTAAGGATAGCGTGGTTTTTCACGTGCCTCGAACTAATCTTGGCATTTCATTCTTGATTACTTGATTTCAGGTATACCTCTAATCTATACTTCCTACAATCTTAAAACAGATCCCATAATTCATATGAATTAGTTTAATCCATAAACTAGTTTGTTTAAATTTTTATAGGAGTATACGATTTGTAATATTTGTCAGATTGATAATCTTGTGCTCTTTACATGATTGGGTGTAATCTTGATAATATATGCAGTAGACATATCTTAACAATTTTTTTTATTTTTTATTTGCGTTAGAGATATGTTAGCATTATAGCATATACCATGTGGCTCCCTGTGGTCAATATTTTGATTAGAATAGTCAATTCTCCCTGTTTTACGTGTTTTAATATGCATGCTTAATTTTTTTTAGGCTTTGTTTATGTATATTTGGGTAGGCTTGAGTGCTTAACTCTTTTTTGTTTAAGTCATGCCTCTAGTTTTGGTACGTGGTGATTTCTTTATATTTTAGTTTCTATTCTTGAAATTATATGTCAATAATCATGCATTATGTGTTTTATACTATATACGCATGCCTGTTTTACTGTTGTTGGTCAGAGTATTATTAGCATGCTTATTTTAGTATCTTATATTGTTATGTCAAAATGCTTCTTTATCTCTAATTTTATTTTTATAATGGAATTGGGGTTTTATAATTATATGTTTTTATGCTGCCATTGTTAATTTTTTTCTTCCTAGTTCGGATACAAAATATTTAATTGTTTTATTGGCACAAAAAGCGTGCTAGTTGATTTAATATTCATGCATTAAAAAAACATATCTTATATGTGTTAGATATTAATTTTTTTTGGCTTTATGCGTGTTTTTGTTTTATTACGTTAACTTTTCTTGTATGTTTGTAACAATCGATCTTGCAAGTGTTCATTTGTTTCAATTCCGCACATTATTTTTTTTGGAATTTTTTTTTCAAAAATCCGGTTGTGCGTAATTCTAAATTGTTAAATATTAGAATTGCATGGTTTTATATTTCTTTTATTTAACAAATTATTTGATTCGCTTGCATACGATATTTTTAGAATTTATTTATCAATACAATCATGAGATTTTTTTTAGAATAAAATACTATTTTTTGATATTAAAGATGGAAAATTCTGTCTAGGATTTGAGTTTTAAGTGAGACCGGTGTGACCCCTCCAAAACCTGAGAATTATTCACTGAGATATCAAAATTGATGTATTTACTTCTAGAGAAAAAATGATTATGATTGTAACATAATATAATTCCTCTTAATTTATTTAATTGAGTAAATAATTATTTGTAGTTGTTTACTTTATTCAAGTGGATTAATTGAAATTATTGATTACTTGATTTCAGAGATGACTGGTGTTGACGGAGCTAGCTTGTCTGGTAATGAAACTGTTGAGGCAGTATCTGTGCCTAATGTATTGTGGTGCCAAATGCGGCTCTGCCGATAACCGCTAAGGCGGAAAAACTGAAAAAAATTCAGTGGGCTGCATTTTAAGAGGTGGCAACAAAAGATGTTGTTCTACTTGATCACTTTGAATCTTGTGAGGTTCTTGACANACAAAAGATGTTGTTCTACTTGACCACTTTGAACCTTGTGAGGTTCTTGACTGAGGATGCACCTACGCTGAAAGAAGGTGACACTGATGTTCAACGTGTTAGTGCAGTCCAAGCATGGAACCACTCAGATTTCTTGTGCAGAAATTATATTATGAACTGCTTGAGTGATTCACTGTACAATGTGTATAGTGTGATAAAGACGTCCAAGATTCTGTGGGACTCACTCGACAAGAAGTACAGAACTGAGGATGCGGGTACTAAAAAATTTATAGTGGCCCGACTTCTCGAGTTTATGATGGTGGATTCCAAGAAAGTGGTTAATCAAGTGCAAGATCTTCAGATGATCATGCATGACATGGAAGCTGAGGGTATGCCCATGAATGAGGCATTCCAAGTTGCCGTGATTATTGAAAAATTGCCCCCTGGTTGGATGAACTTCAAGAATTATTTGAAGCATAAACGAAAGGAGATAACAGTGCAAGACCTTGTCTTGAGACTCCGTATTGAGGATGATAATAAAAATTGGTTTGTCAACTCTTCAAATGCTAATGTTGTGGAGGTCAAGAAGAACTCCAACTTTAAGAAGGGGAAACCAGATAAGAGGCCAAACTTGGACCGAAATGGAGAGTTTCTAAGAAGAAATTTCAAGGAAAATGCTTCAATTGTGACAATATGGGTCACAAGTCAACTGAGTGCAGACTACCAAAGAAGAAAAAACATGAGGCTCACTTGGTAGATGATGTAGCTCAAGACATATCTGAAATCAGTCTCTCTGCTGTGGTTTCTGAGGTGAATTTGATCAGATCTAATCCGAAAGAATAGTGGATTGACACTGGTGCTACGAGGCACATTTGCTCAAGCAAAGAGGTGTTTCATACCTTCTCAACAACTGCCACCGGAGAGAAGCTGTTCATGGGGAATTCTACAACATCTAAAGTCCTTGGAAAGGGTAATGTTGTGCTGAAGATGACCTCTGGCAAGGAGTTGACTCTTAAGGATGTGCTGTATGTGCCAGAGATCCGAAAGAACTTGGTTTCTGGCTCGTTGTTGAACAAGCATGGATTCCGCATGGTGTTTGAATCTGATAAGGTTATTTTGTCTAAGAATGGAATGTTTGTAGGAAAAGGCTATGTCACTGAAGGCCTTTTCAAACTCAATGTAATGACTGTGAAGAGTATTAATAAGAATAATTCTTCTGCTTACTTGCTTGAGTCTTTCAATTTATGGCATGGTAGACTAGGTCATGTAATTATGAAACGATGCGTAGATTAATTAACTTGAACCATATACCAACATTCCAAATAACTTCGAAACACAAATGTGAAATTTGTGTCGAGGTAAAATTAACAAGATCATCGTTTCGAACAATTGAAAGACATACAAAACCCTTAGATTTGATTCATAGCGATGTGTGTGATTTAAAATCAAATCAAANTCACCAACTGCCACCGGAGAAAAGCTGTTCATGGGGAATTCTGCAACATCTGAAGTCCTTGGAAAGGGCAATGTTGTGCTGAAGATGACCTCTGGCAAGGAGATGACTCTTAAGGATGTGCTGTATGTGCCAGAGATCCGAAAGAACTTGGTTTCTGGCTCGTTGTTGAACAAGCATGGATTCCGCATGGTGTTTGAATCTGATAAGGTTATTTTGTCTAAGAGTGGAATGTTTGTAGGAAAAGGCTATGTCACTGAAGGCCTTTTCAAACTCAATGTAATGACTGTGAAGAGTATTAATAAGAATAATTCTTCTGCTTACTTGCTTGAGTCTTCCAATTTATGGCATGGTAGACTAGGTCATGTTAATTATGAAACTATGCGTAGATTAATTAACTTGAACCATATACCAACATTCCAAATAAGTTCGAAACACAAATGTGAAATTTGTGTCGAGGCAAAATTAACAAGATCATCATTTCGAACAATTGAAAGACATACAAAACCCTTAGATTTGATTCATAGCGATGTGTGTGATTTAAAATCAAATCAAACAAGGGATGCTAACAAATACTTTATCACATTTGTTGATGACAGTACAAGATTTTGCTATGTCTATTTGCTAAAAAGCAAAGATGAAGCTATAGAGAAATTTGAACTCTATAAAAATGAAGTTGAAACTCAACTTAGAGGGAAAAAATTAAGGCAATAAGAAGTGACAGGGAGGTGAATATGTATCACTTTTTGGTGAATTCTGTGCAAAACATGGAATTATTCACGAAGTCACTGCACTGTATTCGCCTCAGTCAAATGGAATTACTGAGCATAAAAATAGGACCTTGAAAANAGTCACTGCACCGTATTCACCTCAGTCAAATGGAATTGCTGAGCGTAAAAATAGGACCTTGAAAGAAATGAGCAATGCAATGTTGCTAAGTTCAGGGTTACCTGAAAATATGTGGGGAGATGCTGTCTTGTCAGCAAATTATCTATTGAATATGATACCCCGAAAAAATCAAGAGCAGACACCCTATGAATTATGGAAAAGACAGAAGCCTTCTTATAAATTCTTACGAGTGTGGTGGTGCCTTGCAAAGGTTCTGGTACTAGAACCAAAAACGGTGAAAATCGGTCCAAAGACAGTGGATTATATTTTTATTAGATATGTACACAACAGTAGTGCATACAAGTTTCTTGTATATGAATCGAAAATCCCTGATATTCACAAGAACCAATAATGGAATCGATAAATGCTTCATTTTTAACATTTATTTCCACGTAAGTCCAAAGAAAATTCAAGTTTGTCGAAAATGACACGTGAAACTATATCTGAAAATGATAATAGTGATAGCGAGGAACAAGAAACCATGGATGAACTTGAAATAGAGGATGCCCCTCGTCGAAGCAAAAGAGCTAGAGTTGAAAAATCATACGGGCCTGAGTTTTTGACTTACTTGTTAAATAATGAACCCCAGTCCTACTCACAGGCTATGCATTGTCCTGATGGTCCTTTTTGAAAAGAAGCCATTAAGAGTGAGGTTGATTCTATTATGCAGAATCATACATGGGAGTTGGTGGATCTTCCTCCTGGATGTAAACCACTAGGATCTAAATGGATTTTCAGTCAAAAAATGAAAACTGATGGGTCCATAGATAAATACAAATCCCGACTTGTAGTTCAAGGTTTTCGCCAAAAGAAAGGCATTGATTATTTTGACACGTATTCTCCAGTGACGAGAATGGCATCTATAAGGATGATACTTGCTATTGCAGCATTGCGAAATCTTGAAGTGCATCAAATGGATGTTAAAACAGCCTTTCTGAATGGAGATTTGGATGAAGAAATCTACATCAAGCAGCCTGAGGGTTTTGTAGTTCCAGGATTGGAACATAAAGTGTGTAAATTAGTTAAGTTAATTTATGGTTAAAACAAACGTCTCTAGATTGACACCATAAATTTGATAGTGTTATGCTATCAAATGTATTCAAAATCAACGAATGTGACAAATGTGTATATATTAAAGACACAATTGAGGGATATGTGATCTTGTGTTTTTATGTTGATGATATGTTCATCGTCGGTAGTAATGACAAAATGATCAAATCTACTAAGGACATATTACATTCAAGGTTCCAGATGAAAGATATTGGCTTAGCTGATGTGATTCTAGGGATAAAGATCCTAAGAACATCGAGTGGAATTGTTTTAAATCTATCACATTATATTGATAAAATCCTTGAGAAATTTAACAAAGATGATTCTAGTGTTTCAAGAACACCGTTTGATACGACTTTACATCTTTCAAAAAATAAAGGAGATGGTGTTTCTCAAGGAGAAAATGCAAAAGTGATAGGAAGTCTTATGTATTTAATGAATTGTACAAGACCAAACATTGCCTTCACTGTAAACAAGCTAAGCAAATACACGAGTAATCTAGGTATGGATCACTGGAAGGCGATAACTAAAGTACTTAGGTACTTAAGGTATACGCGTGATTATGGATTGCATTACACAACATATCCAAGTGTACTAGAAGGATACAGTGATTCTAACTGGATAAATGGTGTAAAAGGATCAAAGTCCACTAGCGGATATGTATTTACTCTAGGAGGCGGAGCAATTTCGTGGAAATCTACAAATTAAATNGTGATTCTAACTGGATAAATGGTGTAAAAGGATCAAAGTCCACTAGCGGATATGTATTTACGCTAGGAGGCGGAGCAATCTCGTGGAAATCTACAAAACAAACGGTTGTAACTAATTCTACAATGGAAGCTGAGTTTGTAGCTTTGGATAAAGCTGCTCAACAAGCTGAATGGTTACGCCAATTTTTAGAGGATATTCCTAGATGGGAGATGCCTGTACCACCACTTTGTATACATTGTGATAGTACGATAGTAATAGGTACAACTGAGCGTGTACTTTATAATGGAATGTCGAGGCATATTTGCCGTCGACACAACACCATTAGACAACTACTCTCAACTGGAGTTATCACTATTGATTTTATCAGATCAAAAGATAACACTACAGATCCGCTAACCAAGGGGTTAACAAGAGAGTTAGTTGATAAATCATCAAAGGGAATGGGACTAAAGCCCATAATAAAAGCTGGTACAAAGGAAATCCAACCTTGATGACTGGAGATCCCAAGATCTTGGGTCAATGGGACAATCTAACTGTAAAGACTTAATGAGATCATTATGGAGGTTTTACTCCCTGGTCCATTCCTATGATGAAAAATAGTGATAAAATTTGGTTAAGGCTAAGCTATGCTTTTAATGATCCTTATGTGTCGATAAGTCGAACAAAATAATATAATGTTATTATTTAAAGAGATCACCTATGTGAGTGAAGTGGGGTCGCTTCAAGAAAGAATTGCGAGGGCCAATTCTGGGTACAACTTACAGAACCAGGCTAAAGCTCAGGACCAAAATGGGCTTAATAGTGAGAACTGGACAAATATAGGAAAAGACTCCAGTGGGGGATGTATCATCATTTCACAATACAGAAGAGCAGTTCAAGGTCAACACGACTACTGAGATTCTAAAAATGTAAATACATTCTTACAAGGGAAGATTCAAGGGGTAACGCCTACCTATCCTATGTTGGTTTCTACCGCGTGCTTCTATATCCGTGTCTAAATGTCATTTTGCAATGTCAATTTTATTCTTGTGGGGGATTGTTAAAAATTTGAATAAATTTGAAATTGCATGACTTTATTTTTTATTATTTTGTATCTTATTGAATTGATTTGTAACTCCTCACAATAATGGTGTATTAGTGTATTGCTCATTATTGTGTATGAGTAACAAAATTGATTACAAGGAGAGTTACATATTTTGTACTCATATATAAGGAGGCATGGGCATCATTATTTGATACACTAAAAATACTCACAAGTTTCATAGCTTCTTGCTTACTACTCTTAGAGCTCTAGGTTCAGTTTCTGTGAGACAGAAGCAGTATTTGTTCAGTTTGTAGAAGGCGGGTTTTCTATGCTTAAGACCATCTTTGTTCGTTGTATCTTGGGAGCCGGAGGCCAACTCACCTTCAAGCACCGTACGGAAGGGGCTTATCTGTTTTAAGGATAACGTGGTTTTTCACGTGTCTCGAACTAATCTTGGTATTTCATTCTTGATTACTTGATTTCAGGTATGCCTCTAATTTATACTTCCTACAAACACTTGTGCACAACAGCTTCCAGCAGCAATGTATTTAGCCTATACTGTGGATGTAGATACTGAATTTTGCTTTTTGCTAAACCATGATACAAGCTTATTTCCTAGAAATTGACAAGTGCCTGTAGTATTTTTCTTTTCAATTCTGTAACCTGCATAGTCTGCATCTGAATAACCAATTAGATCAAATCCAGAGTCTCTAGGATACCAAATGCCAATATTTGGTGTTCCTTTGAGTTATCTAAAAATTCTTTTTATAGCAACCAAATGAGAGTCTCTAGGATCAGCCTGAAACCTAGCACAAAGATATGTAGAAAACATTATATCTGGCATACTTCTAGTTAAATATAATAATGAGCCAACCATGCCTCTATAACTTGAAATGTCCACTTTAGCTTTCTTAGTATTCATTTCGAGTTTAGTTGCAATGNCAAAGACATGTAGCAAACATTATATCTGGCCTACTTGCAGTTAAATATAATAATGAGCCAACCATGCCTCTATAACTTGAAATGTCCACTTTAGCTTTCTTAGTATTCATTTCGAGTTTAGTTGCAATGGCCATGAGAGTTTTTGCAGAAGAACATTCATTTAAATCAAATTTCCTTAATAAGTCAGAAATATATTTGGTTTGATTTATGAAAATACCATCTATAACTTGTTTGACTTGCAAACCAAGAAAATATGTAAGTTCTCCCATCATGCTCATTTCATATTTACTTTGCATCAACTTAGCAAACTTTTGACAANTCTTTAATAAATCAGAAATATATTTGGTTTGATTTATGAAAATACCATCTATAACTTGTTTGACTTGCAAACCAAGAAAATATGTAAGTTCTCCCATCATGCTCATTTCATATTTACTTTGCATCAACTTAGCAAACTTTTGACAAAGTTTCTCATCAGTTGAGCCAAAAATAATGTAATCTACATAGATTTGAACAAGAATAATATAACCATTGACATTTCTATGAAAGAGAGTTTTATCAACATTACCTCTTGTAAAGTGATTCTTAATCAAGAATTTAGACAGTGTGTCATACCAGGCTCTAGGTGCTTGTTTCAATCCATACAGTGCTTTGAGAAGATAATACACAAATCCAGGATGAATAGAATCAATAAAGCTAGGAGGTTGTTCCACAAATACTTCTTCTTCCAATTCTCCATTGAGAAAAGCACTTTTCACATCCATTTGATAGACCTTAAAATTAGTATAGGCAGCATATGCTAGAAAGATTCTGATAGCTTCCAACCTTGTAACAGGTGAAAATGTTTTATCAAAATCTATGCCTTCTTCTTGTGAGTAGCCCTTTGCCACCAATCTTGCTTTATTTCTTATCACTGTTCCAGATTCATCCATTTTTTTCTAAACNTTCATCCATTTTGTTTCTGAACACCCATTTTGTACCAATAACAGACTTGTTCTTTGGTTTGGGCACCAGCTTCCATACCTTGTTTCTTTCAAACCAATTCAACTCTTCTTGCATAGCCATTATCCAATTAGGATCATTCAAGACTTCTTCAATCCTTTTTGGTTTGTCTTGAGATAGGAAGCTGTTATACAAGCATTCATTTTGAGTTGCACTTCTAGTTTTGACACCATCATTTTCATCTCCAATAATTAACTCAAAGGGATGGTTTTTGGTCCATTTCCTTTGTGGTGGTAAGTTTGTTCTTGAGGATGATGCTTCATGATCATTAGAATTATCATGATCATCGTGATGTGATTGATTATTTGAGAACCCTCCCCCTGAGATGGATATCCTACTTGAAGATTGTTGAGCAGAGTTATTATCCATTGAATGATTATCAATTGATGTATTATCAGTCGATTGATGATTGTCAACTGATAAGTTATTTGTTGATGTATTGACATCAATTTATGGGGAACTTATGGGTACTTGATTTCCTTGAATTTCCACATCATCATCACTTTCTTCACCATTACCAGTTGATTCATTTTCAAAATGCAATAAGTCATGGTATCCTTCATCAAACAACCCTTGAATCTTCTTATCATCAAAGACTACATGCATATATTCCATAACAATGTGTAATATAAGATTGTAGACTCTATAAGCTTTGGTTGTTATTCCATATCCAACAAATATAGCCTCATCAGCTTTGGCTTCAAATTTTCCCAAATTTTCACCATGATTTCTTAGGACAAAACATTTGCAGTCAAAGACATAAAGAAAATTAACTATTGGCTTATTGTCTTTCTTCATAAATTGGTATGGAGTTTTGCCTTGTAATTGATTGACTATAGAAATATTCTGAATGTAACATGCAGTATTGATTGCTTCTGCCCATAAATATGTAGGAAGTTTTGCTTCTTCTAACATAGTTCTAGAAGCTTCAATTAAGGTCCTGTTTTTCCTTTTCTTCCATCAGTTAAGAGAATTTCACCAGATTCTTTGTTGGCTATGATGCATGATCTAGTTGAGAACCACACATCATTTCCATTATCACACAGTTGACTAATACTCAGTAAATTGTGTTTTAATTCATCAACTAATGCTACAGGTTCAATGATAATATTTTCACTTGCAATTGAGCCATATTCCAGAGTAAAACCTTAGCTGAGAACATCCACTATCTAAATACCAGAGATTTTTCCTCCTGTTTCCCTGCACACAATTTAAAACAATCAAGTTACTTTTGGTACCCAAGTTGCCTTGGGTCCTCTTTTATTAGTTGCAGCCTGAGCCTTGGTTGACAACCCCTTGGTTCATTTTATTTTGGTGGATTTAGATCCACTTTAACTTTGGGAGTTAACTTTTGAGACTCAAATACCTTGGAACTCATGGAAGATATATCATGCATGTTTTCAGCCTTGACAGTTTGACTAGCAAGATGTTATCAAATATAGGCATATTCCATGACATTCCAGGCATGTTCATGTTTGCATATGCAAAGAAGGGATTATACATGTATGGAACTTGTGCATAAGGCATATGAACATTGGGTACAACCAAATTAGAAGACATGGCATTCATGAGCATAGGATTGGCAAGCATGGCATTTACAGACATGGAATGTGTATTGAAATCATTTACAGGTATGAAATTTTTTTCTTTCTTGTAATGCATAAACAAATGATTTACACTACCACATTTAACACAAACCTTTATAGGTGCATACATATCATGAGTGTAATTATTGTGCTTGTTTATGCCTACCTTTCCATTCCTATTCTTTTTCTTTTTCTCAGACTTAAGGTGAATGACTCCAACAGGTGCTATATCTTCTAACTTAACTTTCAATTGTTTCTTAGATAAGCTACCAATGTTGATCTTTTCAACCTTAGTCTCAACTTGATTCTTGGTGTCAGTTTCCTTCACAAACTTAATAGGGGTGCTAAACTTGTTCTTCTTGTAAGCCATTGATGATTTATCTGTCAATGGATGCTGATCAGTTGATTCAGCATCAATCGATTGATAATCCTTATCGATTGATGAAGGATTAGCAGTCGATTGATCTTTATCCATTGAGGTGTCAACCAATGGCTTGCCTACAGATTTAGGGGATTCTCCTAGAGTATCTAAACCCTGAACATCAATGATATGTTTGGCAGTTTTAGCAGACCTATTACATTTGTTAATGGTTTTAATTTATTCAGCTAATTATTCTTTTAACAATTCTTCTCTTCTTAGACTATTTACTAGTTCATCCCTAACATCCTTACTTTCCTGCTTAAATTTATCTAAGCAAACAAGTTCATTTTCAAGAAATGCATTTTTTTCAGTTAAAGCATCCATGGTGTTCTTTAACATGGTATTTTCCTTGTTTAAAGATTTAAGAGTGACATGCAAGTCGTACGGTTCATTACACAATTCATTTATTGTAATATTGCATTCATCTTTTGTCAATTCAGAAAAAAATTTAGTTAGTACCTGATTTGATAATGAACTAGCTTCATCATCATCATGGTTGACCATTAGAGCTAAATTGATGAACTCTTCAGAATCACTGTCTTTAGCAGCCCAGTCTTTCTCCTCAGTAACAAAATCCTTTTCTTTTTATGTGAGAAGGTCAAAGTATTTCTTTTTATAGTCAACGCCATCATATGACTTTTCTTTCTTTTCTTGTTTTCGCTTTCTGCACTCATTTGAGAAATGACCAGCCAATTCACAGTTAAAACATTTCCACTCTTCTCAATCTCTTCATCTTGTTGAATTTTTAATTCATATGTTTTAAGAATACTATAGAGCTTCTCAAGTGTGTAATCTTTGAAATCCTAATATTGTCTAATGGAAACTGTCATTGGTTTCCACTCCTTTGGAAGAGACCTAAGAAATTTCAGGTTTGTGTCTTCAGTTGCATAAACCCTTCTATATAGTTTCAAATCATTCAGAAGCTTTTGAAACATGCTGTAGGTGTCATTGATAGATTCTCCACTCTTGAAATGAAAAGATTCATACTTTTGAATCAGGAGTTGCATCTTGTTTTTCCTAACTTGTTCAGTTCCTTCACACAGAGTTTGAATAATATCTCATACATCTTTGGATGTATGTTTATCAACAGTCTTAAAGTTCTCAGTAGAGTGATATATGTTGCTACTATTCCTACTATTAACAAACTTATTAAGTATGTTAAGATTACTCTTTAAGTCTTTAGCACCTATACCAAGATTTAGTGAATCAGAAGTTCCCACATCTTTCACTGGTCTCTTAGGTGCCCACTTCTCATTTTGGACATTAACTCATTGTATGTCCCTAACTTGCTCCTCTCTTTTCTTTTCTTCCTCTAGGTTCTCTAAATTCAATTCGTAATCAATTAATATAGAACTCTCAAAGATTGGTTCTGCGATAGGGGTTAAAAGTGGTTTGAGTGTGTCTTTAAAAACATATGGAATACCCCTTTCTTCAGAACTTTTTCTGAACGGGGTGATGTTGATTACCTTCCCTACAGATTTATTGTACTAAAAAACTATCTCAACTTGACGTTTTATCTCTTGTTGTTCAATCAGATTTTTCACAATGTAAGATGAATTTTTATAGGCCAGACACTTCTTTTGTTCTTCCACTATTTGATTTCTGAGATAGGTCTCAACCTTAACATAACAACTGACTCTATTTACTTGAAACGCTAAGTCCTCAGTCAATTTGTCATATTTGTTCTTTACCAGTTTCAAAACATCATTCTTATCAATTAAAACTTTGTTTTTGAGAATTAGTTTCTTAACTCTATCACTTGTATCATCTAGTTCTTTACCTAGCAGTTTAAATATTTTAGGGCATGAAGGATCTACCTCTTTTCCTCCTTGTCGAGTAGGAGACAATGATTCTTTGGATGAAGCCATAGAGCAAGATTTCCCAGCTCTTCCTCATCACCGTTGTTTGAATCGTCTCAGCTTTTGCCCTTTGCTAGATAAGACTTCCCTTGATCCTTTTTCACAAGTGCATCATACTTTTCTTTCAGCTCTTCATAAGAGTCTCTCTTCTTTCCTTCCTTCGGGTTCTTGCATTCAGTTGCAAAGTAACCTAGCTCATTAAAGTTGAAGCAACGGAACTTGCTTCTATCAACTAAGCCAGTCTTATAGCCGCTAATTGACACAACTGATGAAGACTCTCCTTTCTGAAACCTTCTAAAATTAGGTTTGACTTTGTAGTATGAGTTTCTTCTGAATCTCATGTTTCCAAACCTCTTGGCAACCATAGCTAGAGATTCATCTTCAAGCTGAACCAGTTCTTCTAATGAGTATAACTCACCATCTGCCTAGTTATCTAAAGTATGTCCAAATTCTGGAACCACATACTCTATGGAACTGTTTGAATGTACAATAGCCTTCACTTCCTTTTTCTCTGGTGCTTCCACTAATAGTGCTTTAGAAGAACTAACAACCTTACATATGCTATATATTTCTCTTGTCTGGATCTGCTCTAATTCATAGGTCTTCAGAACTCCATAGAGTCTCTCTAAGGTTACTTCTTTCATGTTCCTAGACTCCCGGATAGCCGTGATCCTATGTTCCAGATGCTCTGGTAAGGTTAACAAAAACCTTCTGTTCACCTCCTGGTTCTTGTAGTATTTACTATTGAGGTTTAGTTCGTTTATCAATTTATTCAATCTCTGAAACACCTCAGAGATACCCTCACCAGGGTTTGCTCATATTGAGAGGTCAGGATCTCGAGTCTATTTTCCCAGACTTCTTTAGTCCCCTCATTTATTATCTCAATTGTATCATAGATTTGCTTAGCGTTTTTACAATTAATAGCGTTATTGTACATAACGTAATCTAGATATTCTACCAATATAAGTCGGAGACTGTTGTTCAGTGAAGTGTTTTCCTTTTCCTCATCGGTATAATCAGCCGGATCTTTAGGAAACTGTTAATGAGGAATTATAACCCTATCTACTTCATGCTCGAGAATAACTGTTATCAGGGGCTCAATACCGTTGGCCAAAAATCCTTGCATATTTGGTATTGGCAGTCCCGAGAAATAATAGCATCTTCTTCTTCCACAAGTTATAATGAACTTGGTAGAATGATGAAATTTTAATACTAGTCACTTTTTGTGCACTCATCTTTAGTAAGATTAAAAATTAAGTGTTTCGAAAAAAAATTTGACTTAAAATAATTTCAGATCAAAAATAATTTTTGGGTAAAAAATATTTCGAATAAAAAAATTATTTCGAATTAAAAATAATTTTTGAGTTCTGTATAAGTTGCGGAATATTTGGTTCGGATCTGATATTAAAAATATCAACCAGCCCTGATGTCAATTGTTGGTCTCTAATATATTAGAAGGAGGTTGAATACAATATCATTATTTTCTCGCGGAGTTTCAAATTAAAAATATTATTTTAATTTATCACGAAATATTAATTTTAATCAAATATTGTTCGAATAGAAGATATAATTTTTAACTTAAAAAGTATTACAAAATCAATATGATAAAAATTTAAATAACTGTTTAAATTTCTATAACAATTTTGACATGAATTGTTCTAATTTAACAATTATAATTCAAAACCAATACAGAAAGTCTGTAAATATTACATGCAAACAAATTACTGAATTTGAATGTTTTCAACAACGTTAATTATGAAGCCAGTTGCCTCATATTTATAGAGGTAGAAGCTGATAATACTTTTCTAATAAGACTTATAAAAGATAATTAATTAAGCCTTCAGATTTTTAAAAAAATCCTTGGGCAATACCTTTAAAACTCGGTAAGACCTTTTACAAACTCAGTAAGACTTTCTTTAAATGCTTCAACAAGACCTTTTCATATGTAAATTCGGTAAGACCTTTTTGAAGTAGCTTGCAAGACATTTCTTCTCTTTAAATTCTCTAAGACTTTTTCCTTTGAGCTTGAATTCGGCAAGTCCTTTTAAAGTTCTTAATAGAAACTCGGTAAGATTTTTCAAATGAGTGCAACAAAACTTCTTTTAAATGTTAAATTAAATTTTCTTTTTAACTTAATTAATCTCACCAATTTTAATTAAATAATTTATAAATTAAATCAATTCATCTTTGAATTAATTTAAATATATAAATTAAATAATTAATTAAAAAAATTTATAGTATAATTAATTAGTTTCTTGATTACACAATCATTGTTAATTTAACTTGAGTCTTTCTGTCTTCACCGTACTGTATGTCTGAAAATCACTTGTACTTGATGTTGAACCTTCATCTATATAGTTGACACACAATGTACTGTCGGGTTCATTTGTGTCTTACTAAAATAAACGTTCTTCACTGTTTAACATTAAATATGAGATCTTCTGTCTTGTTATCACTTCTAGCTTTATCTCTATAATTTTTTTTTCATGGAATCTTTCTGTAGTAGTCACTTGAAATCTTCTATATCTTCTGAACTCTTCTGAAGTACTATTTCTTTATTCTACACCGACGCTTGAATATATTAATGAACTTCTTCAATTATAGAGTAGCAACTTCATCAAAATACTTATAAGTAATTTATAAGTTGAAAAACATGCATTTTATCTCAAACGGGGTCATTATCCGAGTTCATATAAGTTAAATAATATATTTCCTCCGTTTTATTTAATTCTTAACATATTTCATATAATAACACACATAATATGGAAAATATTAAGAATTAAATGAGACTGAGGGAGTATTAGTTTTAATTTTAAGTAATTTTAGGTAACTACATTGTTAGAAATAATATTTTAAAAATATTATTTCTAATTATATAATTGAAACATCTAAAATTACATATATAAAAAAATTAAATGACTTGCATTGTGAATCAGAACGAGTACCATTAATTCTAAATTTCAATAAATTATTAATAATTTATTATCAAAATATAAGTTATCGGTGCGTGAAAAGCTAGCGACTTGTCAAGTTCATCCCATTTTCAAATTTTTATGTGAATCAGAATGTATGTTCTTTGAGTAGGAAGCGAAGACGTGTTCGATGATATATGATGAAACAGATGATGTAGTTTTTAGAATGTGTTGCAAAACTTTTAAAAATAGGCTCATATTAAAAATAGAATTGTGAATTTTGAGAAAAAAGTATTGTGTGACGGAGTCAGAAATTTTTAAAAATCGGAATTAAAATAGAATAAATATGTATGAACAATATATTTTGATAATATTTTTATCTTACCGGAGTTAAAAAAAATTTATCTAAAAAAATTATATGTAATTTTCTTTTATTATAGCGGGGACTTTAGATCCCACTGCCCCTATATAATTTCACCACTAACTCTGTCACATTTATATGTTATTTTCCTGAAGAAAAAAAATTATGACTTATATTATATGTTTATTACTCCCTTTTAATCAATTTTATAGGTAAATTGTCAAAACAAACTTTTAACTAATGTATTGGTATTTATTCTAATAATTAATGTAAAATTGCGTTTAGAAACATATAATTAATTTTAAATGATGAATTTCAAATAACAGGAATTGATTTATTATTTCAAATCTATACTACTATTTGAATATCTTGAATTTCAAATGAAAACAAAATTCAAATTTTTTTAATTATCCAAACATGTCATCATTTGATCAAATCCCATAATTTGAAAAAAAAATTGAAGTTCTCAAACAGGTCATAATGTAATTTTCATTCAAATTATAGATTAAAATTATAAGAAGTACATATAAAGACTTTACCGAAATTCTAAAACCAACAACACAATATACTAATAAATCGTTCAGAGGTAGGTGAAAATCACGTTGTTCTTGAAACAGATAAGCACCTTCTGTGTGATGTTTGAAGGTTGATTGTCTTCCGTAACAGCCCAACCTTTCGAACTATTATCATTAGTCAAATATTCAAATAAAACCAAATTCCAAAAATAAAATCCCAAAATCTCGTAAGAACTCTAAAAGTTTAGGAATAAAGTCAAATAATTTTGATCCAATATAACGTTAAATTGGAGGCGCAGCTCCTCAGATTCAAACAAATTAAAATCCGTAACATTATTAATAAACTCTAATCCAAATCCAATGCAAGTCATGCGCTAAGCACCTGAAAATTGGTAAGTAATGAGCTATACAGCCCACAAGAAAAAAATTCGAATTAACTAGTCGATCAAGTAAATTTACAAAATTTCATAATTTTCAGAGTTCAAAGATCATAATTTCGTAATTCAAATTTCAGTACGTATGAATTAATTCAACAGTTCGCTAAGGTCACAAATACCCGGTGACACGGTATCATAAGTTCATAGTTGTCAATAATGTGCCCCCTACTAAGGTATCATAAATTGTGCAAACCACGCCCTAGTAAAGTATCATATGTTAGTTCCAGAACTAAACACAATGAACTTACTTTATATCCGATGATCACCACCTATACGATATAATTTAAGCCTAAACAAAATAATAAATCAATTACTGTATGACCACTGGTAATATCAGAGAAGTAAAAGAAATTAAATATATCTCTGGTTTCATTTTTTTATATGCTATACAAGTATAACACACTACATTTAAAATCGTTAAACTAGTAGGTAGTACATCCTAGTTTAGTGACCTGACCCATTATTTAGAAAAAATAATTTAAAAAAGCGATACCACATATATACACATATTGCATGAATAATGGATAGTCAATATTAACATCTGTTTTTCTTAAAAAAAAGTAATGGTAACATAAATCATTCAATTAATAACTTTATCATTAAATCTACCAAATTACATTATATTAATATTATAATATTAAACTATCCTTGTAATAAAACTTGACACTCATATTCTATACCACAATTGTATAATGAAATAACCACATAATAAATAAATTAAAGTTGTTAAAATTATTATTCATTAAATATAGATTGCATATTGGTGTTATGCAAAAGCTACCCTAACACATAAAACCAGATGCTCTCTAAAATTCTAAATTTACAAATATATTATCAAATCAAAGAATAAAATTTAATATATGTGAGCATGCAAATCCAATTTTACAATTCATCCAAATTACATAAATTACCATTGAAGATAGAAGAAAAGTTAGTTTACCTTTAATCGTTTTCCCCCTTCTATACTCTGACGGCTATCACCTCCATGAATATATAAGTTGTGAGCCTATTTATAATACATTTTTATATGCGTATAACAATATATATCCAAGTTATTTCCGTAGGATAGAAATTGATGTTAGCTTAAATTACTCCATACATATCTTATCTAAAAAACAGACTTATCCTAACAATAATCTTAAAATTTTGAAATCATAACCTGAAAAAAATAATCAACACTCTTTATTTTAAACAACTAATAAAATATATTTAATATTTAATATATATAAAAAATACATTATTTATATATATAAAAATGTCGGGTATTACATTCTAACCTCCTTAAAAAAATTTGGTCCCCAAATTTTACATACAAAGCACATAAGTGTAGCAATCATAAATAAATCTTTGTGCACAAATAAAACTAAAGTAAGCAATTTCATACCTTAGTCTTGTTTAGGTTGGTGTTGATATACTCGTCCATAATTGGGTCCAAGAAGACTTGCCACAATGGCTTTAGTTATATCACCATTGTCTCTGTTTGGATCACGTTTTGGGCAATCTGCAACCCTGTGTCCCATTTCACCACAACTAAAACAAGCTCCTGTATTCTAGCGACAGTTTTTATCTAAGTGATTGCGACCGCATCTAGAACACTGAAGTTTGTTACCTTGAATCTCTTTATTAGCATTTCCACCAGAACCTCAATTATTAAATTTTCTTTGCGGTCCATTTCCATTAAATCCACCTGCAGGCTCGTTCCTCTTTTTAACATCATCATCTTGCTTTTCGGTTACCGTTACTAATCCTCTTTCTACCACCAAAGCTTTGTTTAATACATCCTCAGATGATCCCAACTCAAAATGGGATACTGTTTGCCTTATATTGGCCCTAAGATCTTCTTCCAGCCTTCTAGCTCGACTAGCCTCATCTGTCACCAAAGTAGGAGCATATTTAGCGAGTTTTGCAAACTCCGCTTTATACTCCGCTACAGAACTTTCTCCTTGCTCGAGTTTAATAAAATCTCTATCTTTTTGCGCACGTACCGTCCTTGGAAATTATTTGTCTGTCAAAGCAGCTTTAAATCTCTCCCAACTAATTGGCTCAACATTTCTCTCATTCCTTCTTTGTTCCATTAACCAACAGTCATATACACTGCTCTGTAACTGGTACACAGCTAACGTAACCTTTTGTTTATCATTGATGCTAAGTAATTCAAATGCCTTTTCCATTTCCTGCACCCACATCTCCATAACTGCAGGATCAATTGCCTCATTGAAAGTCGGAGGATTCAACTGCTTAAATTTTGAAACTATGCTCGATTGTGTTACAGATTAAAAATGAGGTGTATTTAATGTGCAATTAATACTAAGGTGTGAGAGAGCTTCGAGCTTCTATGACTGCAATAACGTTTCGTGACTTCCTCAGGTCCTCGTTAACTGCCTACGTATCTCAGTGGGTGTGGGAATCAAGCCAACAATGTAGTTCTAATGTTGAGGGGTTATGCCCTTTATATAGACGCACGAGGGCCTTAGAATTAGATTAGAAGTAGGAGACTTGGTGGCCAAGTCTCCTAGTGACAAGGATGTCTGAACCTCTTAGGAATGAGAGTCCTCGTGGGACTCTTCCCACGTTTGGGTTTCTAGATCCTTCTAGGATTATGGCCTTCAACAGGTTTCTTGGGCCTTTATTGAGCCCTTATTAATTAATTATGAAATTAATTAATAATAGAGGCCTACTGGGCCTATGACTTCAACAGAGCTTGTGGGCTGAATTTATAGATCGAGTTGATTCTTGGATTACAAATCCAGTTGATCTTAGGATTTATTTTCCTGGTTCATTTCGAGGGCCCAAGCCTTTGGACCATACCAGGTCTAATTAATAATAAATGCTATATTTATTATTTCTTCAGGGCTATTTTTACCCACATCATTTTCCCCCAACCTTTGGGAAAACTTCGTGAGTTTTCATAAAATTTTCACAAAGGGTTTTAAGTGCTTTACCAGGCTTTTGACTTATTTCAGTCAACCTTATTTCATTTTATTTTTTTTGGACTCATGCCTTGTATTATTAATTCTTTTAAAGAATCAACATCATATAAATTGGTCCCCCAATGATATTATTTTTAACAAACATAGAGAAAATGGGAAAATTTTCGAGATTCTAATCAATTCGACCTGGAATGAGGTCGATTTCGACCTAGAATGAGGTCGATTTCGACCTCAATTCCACTTCCAAGTCGATGGGATTCGAGGTCGATTTGGGCTTCTGCCTTCCTGACTATTTCAACCTGGATTGAGGTCGATTTCGACCTCAAATTCTACCCTAGGTCGATTCTGGGAATCGAGCTCGAATTCGTTTTCGATTGAAGTCGAATAAAACATGAAATGGACCACCTGGTCGATATATAGACCGAGGTTAAAATCGACGTCGATTGAAGTCGATCAAAACAGAAGAATTACCTTGAGGTCGATCACGTGACTGAGGTCGAATTCAACCTCGATTGAGGTCGAATTAGGCCTTAAAATAACTTCAAGGTCGATCATACGTCTGGGATCGAATTCGACCTCGATTGAGGTCGAATTAAGCGTGAAAGTACCTTTGAGGTCGAAATGTTGTTTAGTAGTTGATTTCGATCTCGATTGAGGTTAAATTTGACTTGAACATACACTTGAGGTCGACTCCTGAGGCTGAATTGGAATTCGACCTCGATTGAGATCGAATTAAGCCTGAGAATACCTTTGAGTTCGACATGCACTACTGAGGTCGAATTCGACCTCGATTGTGGTCGATTGTGACTTTAAGGTGCAACATGCCTCAAGGCTTGGGCTTCCACTTCGACCTGAGTTAAAGTCGATCTATGCCCTATTTTTCCATTGAAGTCGATACATAATCGAGGTCGACCTAGAATGAGGTCGATGTAACCATCATTTTTGCTCCCAACTCAATTTTGGAACGAAGTCGATTGGCCTCTTGATTATAGCTTAATTTCGACCTTAATTGAGGTTGATTAAAACTCAAGGTTGATTGTCGATCTCATTTGAAGTCTAACTCGACTTTGGAAGTTACACGGGCCTTTCAGGCTATATCTTTGTTTTTGACTTTGATTGATGTCGAATTGTACCTCAAAATCGTACTCAAGTCGATTCTTTTCATTTTTCTATAGATGTGGATTTTCGACTTGATTTGAGATCGATCAATACTTGGTTTTCCCTTCCATGTCGAAATTGTTTTGGTTCCGAAACCTTTGTTGTGTTCGATCTAGATTGAGTTCGAATTGACCTTTATTTCATCTCCCAGGTTGAAATATTTTGGGGCCTCATGGCCTTGTAATTTCGACTAGGATTGAAGTCGAATTAATACCTAAATCCCTTCCCAGGTCGAAATAAATCTCAAATGCCCATATGGGTAGAAGAGTTGTTTTCTTATATATTTGATTAAGTAGAGCCTTACAGGCTTTTGGGCTTTTGAGCCCAATATAGTATGGGCCTTTACTAAGACTTACATTATAGAGTTCAATTGGTTTATCCAAATAGTGGGCTTTCACAGCTTTTGGATCATGGGCCTCTAAAGATCTTGGATTATGGGCCTCCACTTATTTTATGAGCCTTTATCTTTTATTGGGCCTCTTGGGCCTTGGGCTTTTTGAATTCTAGGCCTTCGAGGCTTTCTCCTTTGGTTATTGGGCCTTCATGGCTCATTGGTCATGGGCTTCACAGGCCCAACTTCTAGAATCTTCTTATAGGTTCCAGAAAATTCCATTTATTTTTATTTTATTTATCTTTCTTTTGGGCTTTCATTCATGGCCTTTATCATATGAGGCCTTTAACTGCTGTACCGGTTGACATTCCCTTCAATGGTCATATGACCTAGAAACACCGGTAAAAAGTGGAATTTAAACGGGTAGGTGACCGGCTGGGGGTTGTATATGAGTGAAGTGGGGGGCGTCACTTCCCTCACTTCTCATTTCTCAATTCTCAAATTTTTCTACAACTTCGAGCTCTCAAGCCTTCTAGCAAGTTCAACATTTAATACTCCCGGGGATACACACGAAGTTGAAGCTTCAAATGGCAGACAAGAAGTCATCCCGATTAGCAACCATGAATGCCGGGTCCGCTAAGAGAGGTAAACTCCTCCGTCGAATCCCAATCTTTTCCTCTTATATGTCTTTAATCGATATGATAAACCAAAGAGGGGACGAGTACCCTAGCCTGTCCCATTTAGACTCATATAGTCGTAGCAATAAATTTTTTGATTTTGATTTAGTAGAAGAATACAACCGTCTTTTCAATTTTCCTCCTCGTTTCACCGTTTCATTGGCAGAGCCTGGTGACAGGACCTGCCATTGGAACCCTTCAAAATTATTTGTTTACATAGATGCCCTATTAGTAAGGTTTAGGTTTCCTTTACACGGCTTCATTCCCACTCTTCTAGCCGACTTTCAAATTCACCCTAGCCAAATCGTGCCCAATGGATGGAGACTCATCCATTGTTTCATGGTTTTGTGCTTAGAAAATGAAATCAAAATGACTGTTCCTCTTTTTCGCAAAATTTTTAAATTTAAAAACTCTTCTAGTCTTTCCTTGGGCTGGGTTCATATTGCCCATAGGCCAAATAAACCCCACATCTTTGATAACTCTTCTATCCCAGACAAAAACCTTCATTGGAAGGAAAATTTTGTACAAATTTCTTGGGAAGAGGGAGATTGGTGGACTCTCTTTAGGCCCACTTCTGGCAAGGTTACAGACGGGAGTGTCGAGTCTATCATGCTCTCACTGGAGGAGCAAAATGCTTACACTACGCTTACTCAGGCGGAGACCAAGGAAGTATCTTAGGCTCTCCTTGATGAGCGTAGATTAAAATCAGTGGGCCTATCGAGGGCCTCGAACAAAGGTATAACACTTCATCCGGGTTTGCTTTCCAACTTTGAATTTATGTTGCTTCGCTTTACTAATCATGTTTTTGTTTTGTTGTTTCCAGCCGCTGCGCAGATCAACGAGTGGACCATTCCACCCGTGGAGGAAACCGGTCGCATGAAGCGGTTAAGGCTGATGAACGATCCCAGATAGGGGAAGGAGCTGTCAGCCTTCTTGCAGCCTCATGCAGGGCCAACTGTGGCTGAAGGCGGCGAAACAGTCAAGTCGCCTAAGTCCCTGGCGTATAAACCAGGCTGGGGATTTAGAAAATCAGACACCATAGTTGGTTGTACGGACCACGCGAGGGATTGGTCCCTACACTCCCTCACTCCTTGTGACTACAAGGACATTGTGTTGTGTCGTGACGAGGAGAGCACTAAAGATTTAGGTGCTCAGTCACTAGCATCAGTAAGTTTCTTTACTTGTCTTATTCTCATTTCATTTCACACACTTTTTAAAGCTTTTTTTCACTGATTCTAACTTGTTTATTTTTCAGGCCAATGCCTATTTTCAGGCTTTCTTGCATCAAACTGGGTCATGGAAGGCTCAGGCAGGGAATCATAAAAGGAGCTTTCAGTTGCCAAGGCCAAGTTGAAGCATTTAGAAGAGAAGTTGGCCGAGAAGGAGGGGCTCTAAAAGCAGGCCCAGGCTGAGATCGTGGAACTCCGAGCCGACAAGAATGCGATTATTGACAAATACTTGGCCTCGGAGGAATATCAGGACTTGATCCTTCAGCATGATGATCTCCTCTTTCCGGCCAACTACACAATCGGGTGGAATGATGTGCTGAAGGCGGTGTTGGCGAAGCATTCGGGGTTGTTCGATCCTAAGGTGGACTTCCCGAGTCCCCAATCAGCTGATGCTCTAAAATAGTTGATTGCCGCTCAGGAGGAGGAAACCGAAGGGGACAGCAGTCCAGATGTGAGGCAGAAAAGAGGTCGCGAGCCTAGCCTCACTCCATCCCCCCAGCAAGGTGTTCCTGAGATGACTCCCCAGAAGCCGACGAAGGAAAGTTCTTCTGAAGAGGAAGAGTCAAGTGAAAGCAAAGAGGGTTCGTCTTCAAGCGGCGACGAATCATCAGGAGAGGAGGAAGAGGAGGAGGAGGAGGATGAGCCGAAGTAGATAGGTTATTATTTCTTGTATTTATGTTGCCCCCGGGCTTGTAGAAACATTTGGCCTTTGGTCTTTTTATTTATATATTCATGTTTTTCATATTCTTGTCTTTTACTTTCTGCCTTTGTTTTGATTGTTTCTCGTGTTTACCTTTGAACATAAACAGCAAACATTTTCGAGGCTTGTAAAAAGACTAAGTGAAAATGATGAACGTTATATAAGGAAAACATAAAACATTTCTCGAAACTTGTAACTTTGTAAAAAAAGAAACATATCATGCCTTCGAGGCTAAACAAGTCAGATACTCAGACGTTTTTTAAAATCAAAATTGAAAACTTAAACATAGTAAATTCTTAAATTGGCTGCATTCCAGCTTCTTGGGATTTCAATCCCTTCAAGGGTTTGGAGCTTATATGCGCCATGTCCTGTGACTTCCTTCACTCGATATGGCTCTTCCCAGTTCGGAGCTAACTTGCCCTTGGGACCAGTTCCAGATGCCTCGATTTTTCGCAGGACCAAGTCTCCTATGCGGAAGAATCTTTCCTTTACTCTAAGGTTGTAATAGAACGAAGCTTTCTTTTGGTTTGCCACTATTCGGGCATTGGCCTTGTCGCGTATCTCATCTATCATATCTAAAGCCAACTTCATCCCTTTTTTATTGGCGTCAATCTGGAACACTTGCACTCTCGGTGATGTCTGAGTAATTTCGATGGGCACCACTGCCTCGGCCCCGTAGGCTAGTTGGAACGGTGTAGCTCATGTTGAAGTCCTACAAGTAGTTCTGTATGCCCATAAGATTGGAAGTAATTCATCAACCCAAGTCCCTTGGGAGCGTTCAATCATCTTCTTGAGTCCATCCAGGATGATTCTGTTGGCCACTTCGGCTTGTCCTTGTTGTTAAATTGAGTTCCATTGTCCGTTACTAAGATTCGGGGTAACCCATACCTGTATATAACATTCTCCCAGAAGAATTGAGTCACATTCTTGGTATCAATCTTGGCCAGGGGCTTGGCTTACATCCACTTAGTGAAGTAATCGATGGCGACTATGAGAAATTTCCTCTATGCACTGGACATAGGAAATGGGCCTAAGATATCCATTCCCCACATGGCAAAGGGAAGTGAAGAGTTAATGGATGTCAGCATCTCAGGGGGCTGCCTAACGATGGGTGCAAACTTCTGGCAGCGATCACACTTCTTAACGTAAGCTTTAGCATCTCTAAGCATCTCAGGCCAATAGAATCCCAGTCTTATGACTTTATGAGCAAGAGCCCTGCTTCCAAGGTGTTGGCCACATACATCTTCATGAACTTCCCTTAGGGCAGCTTCAGCCTCGTGGGGTCTTAAACACTTTAAGTAGGGTATTACGTACGATTTCTTATAGAGTATTCCCTCTATGAGGGTATACTTCAAGGCTCTTACTGATAGTTTGCGTGCCTCTACGGGATCAACTGGTGTCTTTTCCGTCTCCAAATAGAGCTTGATAGGATCCATCCAACAGGCCCCCAGCCCAATCGGGGCTACCAGTTTGGCGTTAATACTTGGGGTCTTCAAGACTTGGAAATAAACACTGCCAGAACAACTATCATTTCCTAATGATGCAAATTTAGATAAGGCATCAGCCTTCACATTCTCCTCTCTCGGAATATACTCGAAGTGACATTCCTCGAATTGCGTGGCTTGAGCTTTAACAATCCTCAAATATTTTGCCATAGTCTCTTCTCGGGCCTCAAACTCCTCATTTACTTGAGAGACCACTAACCTTGAATCACCACATATCCTCAACTTGTTCACCCTCAGGGTTCCGGCCAGATCAAGTCCAGCTATCAAAGCTTCATACTCTGCTTCATTATTTGTAGTGGGGAAATCCAACTTGACTGCATATTCAACAACAAATCCATCAGGGCTTTGCAAAACCAAGCTATCACCGCTAGTGTTCATTTTTGAAACTCTGTCAAAAAAGAGCAGTCAGTATTCTTTGAGTTCCTCCTCTTTTTTCTTGTTCTTTCCAGTTTCTTTATCTTCCTCCTGCCCCCGACTTCCTGGTTGGGAATGGTACATTCACCCACGAAGTCAGCTAGAGCTTGAGCCTTGATGGTCGTTATTGGCTTGTATCTGATTTCGAACTCTCCAAGCTCAATAGCCCATTTAATTAGCCTCTCACTGGCCTTGGGGCTGTGCAGTATGTTTCTCAGGGGCTGGTCTGTCAAGACTTCAATAACATGCGCCTGGAAGTACGGGCGTAGCTTCCTTGAAGCCATTACTAATGTTAAGGTAAACTTCTCAAGCTTTGAGTAGTTCAGCTCTGCTCCATGTAGAATCTTGCTAACATAATAAATGGGTATCTGAACCTTTGCTTCCTCTTTCACAAGAACAGCACTCAGGGATGAGCTAGAGACTGCAAGGTATATCTATAGCACTTCTCCAGGTTTCGGTTTGGAAAGCAAAGGTGGCTCAGCCATGTATTTCTTCAACTCTTCAAAAGCCACTTGACTTTCGTCGTTCCACTCAAAAATTTTAACCTTCTTGAGGGCCTTGAAGAATGGTAAACATTTTTCTCCTGACTTGGATACGAAGCCCCCCAGGGCTGCTACCCTTTCCGTGAGCTTTTGGACATCTCTTATTGTCCCGTGTGGCTCCATGTCCAAGATTGCTTGAATCTTATCGGGATTGGCCTCAATGCCTCTTTTGGAGACCATCAGTCCTAAAAATTTTCAAGAACCTACACCTAAGGCGCACTTGGTAGAGTTCAACATCATCTTGTGGGTTTTCAGAACTTCAAATGCCTCACTCAGGTGCTCAAGATGATCGGCCTTGTCCAAGCTCTTGACTAACATGTCATCAACATAGACCTCAATGGTCTTACCGATGAGGTGCTTGAAGATTTTATTTACAAGCCTTTGATACGTGGGTCATGTATTCTTAAGTCCAGAAGCCATAACCAGATAATAGAAAACACCAAGGTCAGTAATGAACGATACCTTAGGGATGTCATCGGGGTGCATTTTAATTTGGTTGTAGCCACTGAATCCATCCATGAAGCTAAGCATCTCATGCCCAGCTGTGGCATCTATCATTGTGTCTATCCTTGGCAATGGGAAACAGTCCTTAGGACAGTCATCATTCAAATCAGTGAAGTCCACACAAATTCTCCACTTCCCATTTCTTTTTTTGACCATTACTGGGTTGGCCAGCCATTCAGGAAATTGAATTTCTTCAATAAACCCAGCTTCTAACAATTTTTCTACCTCCTGCTTAATGGCCTCCTATCTTTCAGGGGCAAAGCTTCTTTTCTTCTGTTTGACTGCGGTCCTTCCAGGATTCACATTCAACTGATGTGTTATAAGCTCGGAGTCTATCCCTGGCATGTCGGCTTCTCGGGATTTAGAGGATCCAAAGAAGCAGGCTCCAAGTCTTCTGCAGGCTTATCCTTCCTTTCTTCTTGGTCCCTGACATCCATGTCTTCAATAGGGAGAACATGCCCCCCAGTGCCACTAGGCTTTAAGGCGGCCACATAACAACTTCTAGCCATTTTTTGATCTTCTTTCTCTTCTCCCACTCCATTCCTAGTTGGGAATTTCAGCTTCAGATGGCATGTAGAGGCTATCGCCTTGAAGGCATGCAGCCCAGTCCTGCCAAGGATCGCATTGTAGGTGGTGTTTGCCTTGATAACTAGGAAATTTAGCATCTGAGTAGACTGTCAAGGTTCTTCGCCCATAGTCATAGGTAGTTGTATAATTCCTTCTATCCGAGACTCCACTCCATTGAAACCATAGATAGGCATGTTGGAGGGGGTCAACTGTGAATCGTTATACCCCATCTTCACAAAGTCTTCATAAAATAGGATGTTTACAGATGATCCACCGTCCACCAATACTCTCTTCACCGGAGAGTTTCCTATGATACGGGTGATTACCAAGGGATCATCGTGGGGGTACCTTACCCCTTCTAAGTCAGAATCATCGAACGACAAAGAGACCTCAGTCCTTGCTCTCTTGGGAGGTTCTCCGAAGATGCTCATTACCTCCCGGACATATGACTTTCTGGAGTTTTGAGAATTACCTGCCGCAGTTGGTCCTCTTGAGATTACGTTAATCACAGGCCCTCGGGTCTGATGGTTTCTATCTTTGGGGTCAGAGTCCCTTCATTTGTCGTTGTGACTCATGTCCTGTCTAGCACCCTCCTTGGTTTATTTTTCCAACTTTCATCTTCTAATAAGAAACTCTATCTCATCTTTCAATTGTCGATAGTCATTAGTGTCATGTCCCACATCCTTATGGAACCGGCAGTACGCGCTCTTATTTCTCTTTTCAGGATCAGTCCTTAGTGGTTTCGGCCATCGAAGGTCTTTACCCTTCTCAATGTCCATCAGTATTTGGCTATGGGCAGTATTTAGCCTCGCATACTCTGTGAATCTGGATCCTCCCTTCTTTTTAGAGTCATTAACATCATCATTCTTTGCGTACTTGGTATCAACAGTATACTCAGTATCGCTGGGTCGATTTTTAGAGTAGGTGTTCGAGGCTTGAAACCCTTGGGCTTTCCTCATACTTTCCTCGGCCTTGATATACTTTCCAGGTCTCTCCTGGAGCTCATTCATACTCTCGGGGGCCCTTTTGGCTAACGATCTCCTGAAATTTTCGTCAAAAGTCCCTTGCTGCAAGGCTATCATAGCTACATTTTGTCCTAATCAGGGACCTTCAAGGCTTCCTTTGTGAACCTATTCATATAATACCTCAATGACTCATTCTTTCTCTAATGCATGTTCAGTAGTGAAGCTGAGCNTCTTTAATTTGAATGTCATTGTTAGACAATCAAATAGGGGGAGATTGAAAGGCAGAGTGTCTAAACTTGTAACACTATATCTAATGTAACTCAACTAAAGAAAAGATACTTAACCGGAAGACAATTAAGAACAAGAAGTCACAAAGAAATCTATACAAATTGAAGACAAGGTAATTGATACAATTTAACATGGTTAATTATGATCAATCAAAGATGAAATCACTGGAAGAAGTTCAAGTCAAAGTTGTTCATGCCTCAGTGATGTGTAACTTAAAGAATCAAGATCATAACAATCAGTATCAATAAGACTAATTGATTTCAAGTGAAGAAGCAGGAAA
>QRFB01000441.1:20612-65597 GCA_008931105.1 Oenanthe javanica | reverse complement strand
CTGTCAAGACAACTCCACCTAAACCTACTGTCAACACCAGCATGACAGTAACTTCTAAACATACTGTCATGAAGACCAAGAAGAACAGAAATGGAAAATTAGGAATAAACAAAAAGAAAAATTATGATTACATTCCTAATGCTCCTAGAAAGATGTGTAACAATTGTGGGTCGTCTAGTCATCTAACTCATGTCTGTAACAAGGTTAAGTCTAATGTTAAGAATGTTATCTCCAGCAATGGAAACTTACACAATATGCCTTTAAAGAACAGACAAGTAACTCACTGTGGTGATTTTGATTGTATATCTTGCAAAATGAATATGATGAGAATCTACTTTAACATGCCTTTTGTTACTAATCAAGAATGTCTGCATAAGAATACTAAAACTGAAAAGGCAAAGACTCCAAGTCCACCTAAGGTTAGGATGGACAAGCAACCCAAGAGAAAAGCTACCAAACCAGTAATTAAATCAGAATGGGTAGCTACAGGAGTCTTGCTAAAAGCAAGATAAGAAAATTCAAAAAATCCAACTTCATACTATGATCAAGCTAAACCAAATGGACCAAATGAAAGTTGGGTACCAAAAGAAACTTGAAATACTTTGCTTTGCAGGGCAACAGGAAAAATAAAAGAATCATGTGGATCATAGAGAGTGAATACTCAGGACACATGACAGGTGATAAAGCCCTGCTATCATAGTTCAAAGAAATGGTTGGCCCTTATGTAACCTTTGGTGACAACAGCATTGGTTTCACAATAGGATATGGCATACTGGAGGTTGGAAATCTGTAGATTGAGAAAATAGCTCTAGTGAATGGCTTGAAGCACAATTTATTGAGTGTCACTCAATTTTGTGAAAGAGGTTTCAAAGTTAGTTTTGATCAAGACAGATGCTCCATTGTCAACAAGAAGATAGGAGAAGAAGCTCTTCAAGGAGTAAGAAAAGGAAGCCTCTACATAGCTGACTTGGACTCTGTAAGAAAAGATAAAGTCTACTATTTCTACAGTAAGGCTTCTCCATCTGAAAGTTGGCTATGGCATAAGAAGCTCTCTCATTTAAACTTCAAAGCAATGAATCATCTGATGAAGAGAGAGTTGGTGAAAGGGCTGCCTCAACTTGAATTCTATCAAGAAGGATTGTGTGAGGATTGCTAGAAAGGGAAGCTAAGGAGAGCTTCTCATAAAAGCACCCCTAGTGGTTCAATAAATGAGGCTTTCCAACTAATTCATATGGACTTATTTGGTCCTGTGAATGTGCAATCACTTGCTAGGAAAAGATATGCTCTAGTAATGGTTGATGATTTCTCAAGATATACATGGGTGAGATTTCTAGCATCTAAAGATGAAGCTGCACAAGAAATTATTGACTTGGTTAGAGTCCTTGATAAAAATCCAAAATTCAAAGTGCAAATTTTAAGAAGTGATAATGGCACTAAATTCAAAAATAGTGTCATGAATGATTTTTGCAAAGACAATAGAATTACTCAACAATTCTCTGCACCAAGGACACCTCAACAAAATGGTGTTGTTGAAAGGAAAAACAGAACTCTCATTGAGGCTGCAAGAACAATGTTGAGTGAAGCAAAACTTCCTACCTATTTCTGGGGTGAAGCAATCAATACAGCCTGTTACACTCAAAATAGGACTGTAGTCAACAAGGCCTATGGAAAAACACCTTATAAATTGCTCACAGGAAGGAAACCAACTGTCAATTATTTTCATGTCTTTGGAAGCAAGTGCTATTTCATGAAAGATTCAACTGAGATCAAAGGAAAGTTTGATACAAAGGCTCTTGAAGGGATTTTGATGGGATATGGAATTGACAGAACTGCATATAGAGTCTATATCATAGATCACAAGATTGTGGAGGAGAGTGTGAATGTCACCTTTGATGAAACTAAATTTCCTGGAATTGAAGGAAGTCAAGAGACAGAACCCTTAGCCTTTGAAAATCAAGGCTATTTAGAAGAGATCGAAGAAGATTCACCAAGGATTGATCACACAATTTCAGGTCCAACAATGGTTCCAAATCAGTTTGGAGAAAATGAAGGAACTGCCCAAACAACTGATTTTTCTGGGAATGTTCCAATGAACAGTAGACTTGAGGAAATTGATGATGTTAACAGTGCAAGAACAAAAGATACTGTCAATCAACAAAATGTTGAAGACTCTAGTGATTCTCAAAGAGGAACTAAATGGAGCAGGGATCACACCAATAATTTAATAAATTGGTGATCCAGGTACTGGAGTCAAGACAAGAAGAAATGTGGCCAATGAATGTATGTACTCTTGTTTCCTTTCTCAAACAGAACCTAAAACTCTTGAAAAAGCCTTAGCTGATTCAGATTGGATTAATGCCATGCAAGAGGAGCTTAATCAATTTGAAAGAAGCTTTGTTTGGGAATTAGTACCTAGACCAAAGGAAAAATCCATAATAGGCACTAAATGGGTTTATAGGAACAAGATGGATGAGTGTGGCACTGTCACAAGAAACAAAGCAAGGATGGTGACAAAAGGTTACTGTCAACAGGAAGGGATTGATTATGAAGAAACATTTGCTCTTGTTGCCAGACTAGAGGCAATTAGACTGTTCTTAGCCTTTGCTGCATACAACAACTTCAAGGTATTTCAAATAGATGTCAAAAGTGCTTTTTTTAATGGAGAGTTAGAAGAAGAAGTGTATGTTGAACAGCCCCAGGCTTTGAAGATTCAAAAATGGGAAACATTGTGTACAGGCTGCTCAAAGCATTGTATGGACTAAAACAAACACCAAGACCTTAGTATGATACCCTTTCCAAGTTTCTTCTTGATAACAGCTTTACAAGAGGGATTGTGGACAAAACTCTTTTCTACAAAAAGCATGGAAAAGATATCATTCTAGTTCAAGTGTATGTGGATGACATTATCTTTGGATCAACAAATGAAGACCTATGTAAGAAATTCTCTGAGTCGATGCAGAACAAGTATAAGATGAGCATGATGGGTGAATTAGTATTCTTTCTTGGACTTCAAATCTATCAAAAGAAAGATGGAATATTTATTTGCCAATCTAAGTATGTTAGAGATCTTTTAAAAAGATTTGATATGGAAGACTCATCTCCTACAAAGACACCAATCTCTACTGCAACACAACTTTACAAGGATCCAAAGGGAAAGAAGGCGGACAACAAAATGTGCAGAGGCATGATTGGCTCTCTTCTTTATCTAACAGCTAGCAGAATTGACATTATGTTTGCTACAAGTTTGTGTGCAAGGTTTCAGTCTGACCCTAAGGAGTCACATCTAATGGCAGGAAAAAGAATTCTAAGATATGTAAAAGGCACTCAAAATCTTGTCCTTTGGTATCCTAAAGTATCTGGTTTTGACTTGGTTGGTTACACAGATTCAGACTATGCAGGATGCAGAATAAACATAAAAAGTACAACAGGGAGCTGTCAGTTTTTGGGAGAAAGATTGGTGTTATGGTTTAGCAAGAAGCAGCATTCAATGTCAAATTCAACTGCAGAGGCTAAATATATTGCAGCTGGTAGTTGTTGTGCTCAGTTACTTTGGATGAGGAACCAGCTATTGGACTATGGGTTGACTCTGCAAGGAATCCCTATTTTCTATGACAACATTAGTGCCATAGCAATTTCTGATAATCCTGTTCAACATTCCAAAACTAAGCATATTGACATCAGGCATCATTTTATTAGAGAGCATGTGGAGGAAGGCAGAATCAAGCTAATCTATGTGCCCACAGAGAAGCAACTTGCAGATATTTTCACCAAACCATTGGATGAAAAGACTTTCAACAGGCTAATGAGTGAATTGGGTATGTTAAATTTGACCTGTTAATGTAATTATGGTTTGTTGATGAAATTTTAGTTAACTAAATTTCACTGTGAATTAATGGCCTATAAAGGTGTTTTGATTTTTTCACAGTGGAGAGACATGATGATATTTAACTAAGAGGTTAATTAATTTATTTTTAAGTAAATTAACTTCTATGTGAACCATAAAAAATGTTGTCAAAATACTTAATATATTTTATGCATACTGTCACATAATGATAAGTTACTGTCAAAAATCTGTGAAAATCTACTGTCACATGTTGTATAAGTCTTGACAGTAGAGTCCGCGGGATTAAAACTTACTGTCTAACTCTGTGGAACTTACTGTTAAACGGCTGAGAAAACTTGACAGTATGTTTCGCGGGATTAAAACTTACTGTCAATATCTCATGACAGTATAGTTTTCAATGACCCGCATAACATACTGTCAACAATTAACATTAGATTTATTTACTCATTATTATTTACTAATGTTACTGTCAAGAGTGTTTGTCATTTTAGCGCAGAAGTTACTGTCGAGGAATGGAACTTGAAGACAACTGTCACTTAAAATCGTTTAAAATTCTTTCTTGACAGTACCTTTTCAAATCATATAAATACTTAGCTGAAATTTCTCTCACTCTTTACTTTACTTTACTTTATTTCTCTCATAACTTCTCACTCTCCCATATCCTTAAAACTCTCCAGTTTTTCTAAAACTTTTTGTTATAAACCGTCTTCTAATCACCTAAAACTTTCATTCTTTCTCAACCCTAACATCAATCAACCATGTCTGGACCTCAAATTCTTTGCACCCTAGCTCAAACCAACTTCACCACCATGGCTTCAGTGGGTGAAGCTGGTGAAGCCTTCAAACCTTTTGTTGGCTTCATGAACAACACATATCTCACCTATGCCCTTACTGCAAGTCCACATCTCGAAATTCCTAGACTCTCTCATTTTTGGACCTCTGCTGTATGTGAGGAGGAACAAGATTCTAGCTCTATCTCTTTTCAAATCGATGGTACTTCCTACACCATTGATTCCTCTCACATCAATGAAGCTCTTCATGTGGAAGAAACTGAAGGCTTGCTGTTTGAGGAGCCTGCAAGTGAAGAACAACTCACCAAGTTCTTCAAGTTGATTGGGTATGCTGGACCCAAACTAACTGCGAACAATGATGAATGGTATCCTTCGGGAGGCATGGACAGAAAGTACCTCAACAAAGAATGGAGCATGATTCTTGATGCAGTCTCCAGATCCATGTCAAGCAAAACAAGTGGATGGAATGAAGTGCCAGCGTACATCAGGAGGATTGTGCATTCCATGGTGCACAATTACAGAATAGATGTTGGAAAGCTCCTGATGCCTCTATTCAAGCTGGTGCTGGGAAAGAAAGAAGTAAGAAAACCGGTAATATATTATCCTAGATTTTTTATGCTTATAATTAACTCTGTTGTAGGCATAATTGATTTAGATAGTGTTCAATGCATGGAGTCCCCAACTCTCAAGAAAAATACTCATTCCTTGTTAACCAGTAAACCCCTTTACACTGAATTGAGTCTGTACATAACTTATTTCATGCTTGCAACCATTAAAAGTTTAAATTTAAAAATTGTTGGGGACTACCATGTATTTTCTTTGAGTGATGAGAATGGTGTTGACCTCTCCATTCCTAACCCACACTCTAAACCTTTTGAAGAAGTCCGGCCTTCTAGAGTCTCCAAGTCTATAAACCAAGGATCTGGTTCCTCTCAAAAGGACCAGGTCTCTAAAAGGATGAGAACCAATAAACCTAGGGTAGAAACCTTTCCACAGGTTGGTGGTGAAACTGCACTGGATGTAGCAAATAAGGGTAGTAGTAAGATCACAGAACCCACAGAGGGCCCTGGTGAACCTAGGAGAAAGAAGGAAAGGGTATCAACCTCTGTAAGCCAGGGTGTGTCCTCTCAAAAAGGCACATCTCTTAAAAGGGACAAAAACTCATCTCTAGATGTCCCCTCTCAAAAGGAGGCATCTATTGAACTTGGTCAGTCTCTCATGGCACCTTGTACAGAGTCTGCATAATAGGTTGAACTCACTCAACATGAGACCCCACTTGAAGATATTCACACTGTAGGACTAGAAAATGTGGAACACAGTTTATTCAATAATAGTGCATCACACTTTACCAACATTGAAGATCAAAATATTGATGCACTATTTCAACAGTTGAATGGAATTGATCATAGCAATCCACAAGGATCTTCTGCTCACAAGGTAGAAGAGATTGCTGTCACAGCCTCTATAGCTGTTAATGACAAAGTTGTTGTCAATCCTCATGACAGTAACTTCTTTGAAGAAGCTGCCACATCTACAGTTCCTATTCAAGACAGAACCTCTTCAGTGGCTGGCTCATCCCAACAATTAAGTAATGATGACTCTGCTCTCATTTCTTCCCTACTCAATGTAAAATATACAACTCTTGTGCAAGATGTNCTCAAGGTAAAATCTACAACTCTTGTGCAAGATGTACCTGCTCAGTCTCTTGCACCTAGGATGAGTGAGGGTGTGAAAACAAAAAGAGAGATAAAATAAAAGAGAGGTGAGCCTAAAAATGAGGGGCTGTGAAAATCCCAGGCAAAAGGAGAGGGCCCTGAGCAAGGCCAAAATAAAAAACAAGATGTGGGAGCCCAAAAATCAAAGGCATTAGGCCTGGAGAGTGAGTTGGTGAGGAGTGATGAGATCACTCATAAAAAACAAGAGATTGTGAAAACCACCACAGCCTCCAAATCATCCAAACAGNAACCACCACAGCCTCCAAATCATCCAAACAAGATGATGAAAGGTTGAAATCCCTTTCACACAAGGTTACTAAATTATCAAAGAACTTGGACACAGTGGGCAGGAATCAGGTGAAGCTGGTGAACAGGATGTCCAGTTTGGAGCAGACCATGAATGAAGGGTTCAAGGCTATCTTTGATAAGCTTCAGGAATTTCAAGCAAGATTTTCAACCCCTGCAGTTGCTACCTCAACTAAGGGGGAGGAAAGTGGTAAGGATGAAGTGTTTGTTGTAGATGAAAGGAGTGATAAGGTGGCTGTTGAGGAGAAAACTTAAGCTGCATCTCAGGGGGAGAGTCAACTAGCATTATTGTCTAGTGTGGCTGCTTAGATTGCTACACATCTTGGAGGAAATAAGGTAGAGAGACCAAAGGAAAAAGGAGTAGTGATAAATGAGGGAGTTGTGAAAAAAGATTATGTGGTAAGTGTTGCTGGAAAAGGGAACAAAAAGCTTTTTCAAGATGAAGGTGATGATTTCATTTTAGAAGAAAGAGAAGATCTTGATGATGAACAAGCTACAATCCTGATGGTGGATGATAATGAAAACAGTAGAGTGTTTAAAGATGCCAAGTTTAACAAGAGGATAAATGATCTAAGAGCCTCATCTAGTAGGGACCCCAAGAAATTTTCTGATTCAATGAGACAATCAACAGTGGGAGCAGCTGTGATGGTGTCTAGGAGCAACAAATGGGTAATCTACGTTAGAATTGAAGGAGGTTTCAGTTGGTGTGTAAGCATGGCTTATCTGAGTAGGCAGGAGATTGCAGTTATAGAAGCAATTAAACTCAAAATCAAAACAGATAAGTCATGGCTGAATGAAAATCTGAAAAGGACTCTGCAGAAGTTGATTGTTGAGAAGCTCCCAGAAGTAACTCAGGATCCTTTGGGAATCAAGTTCAGTAGCTCCACAGATAGAAAGTAAAGATCTATGAATTTGGAGAGAGTGAGCATGTGTAGGCCAAGGTATGTGAAGGAAGCTTTTAACTACTTCAAGCAACTTCCAAGGAATGAAGAAAGGGTTGAAGTGTTAAGAGTGCTGGAGGGAGAATTGAGGAGACTTGCAGATTTGAGATTGAAAAAGAGTGAGATGAAAACTCAAGAGAAGAAGGATGGAGATGATAATGAAAAGCCTGATGGAGGTGTAGGTAGTTCCAGCCAACACCACACTGGTGAAGAACCTTCTGGAACTGGAAATAAGGTAGAGTTGGAAGAGGATAAGAAGAAGAATGAGTACAAAGATGTTGTTGAAGGGAAAGTGGTGAAGACAGTAGTTCTTGGTTTTGAAATGGATGAAAAAGATGATGTCAGGAGTAATAAGGAGAAACTTGTTGTCAAAGAACCTGCTGTCAAACATGACTTGATAGTAACCTCTCAAAAGTTACTGTCAAAGAAAGTATCATTTTCCAAGAAGTATATGAAAGCAAGGGCAGAGAGACCTAAGCCTCATTCAAGTAGGAGGCCTAGCAGGAAAGGGTGGAAGCTTATGTCTGAAATTCTACATGAGGATTGTCTGGATGTTAAGAGGCCAACCATCAACAACATAGCAGAAGCAAAAGCAGAATCCTTGGTGAATGTGAAAGTTGAGTGGTCTGGGATGAATACTCAAAGCAAGATAATTCTCTTGTATTCAAATGGAACATTTGAAGAATTGAGTTATGAGATGAGAGAAGTAAACTACTTTCTGGTCAGAAGAATGCTGATTATAACACAATGATCAGACATGAGGACACAGTTAATAAGGAGTCTGTTGATAAAGAAGCTCATGGAGTTAATGGATTCTTTCAAACCTCATCCTTTAGAGTTCAATGATGTTGAAGAATCTAAAATAGTTGTTTACTCTGATGGAGTTATATTTGAGGGTGAAAATGGAATCAAAGAATTTTGGAGCACAGAGTCTCTACAGGACAAGAATTTAGATCTACTTGAAAGGTTGGTAAAGTAGTTGGAAGGATATCCTTATCCTGAGGAGAGCAGATACATGTCAAATGTTCTGAGAGTTATTCAAGCCAAAAAGAAGAGGGAGATTGAGAAGAAGTTTGAATATGAGAGGACACAGAAATGTCTTCTCAGGAATCCTGACAGAATTATCTTCTACAATACTGGTGGTTCTGCAGAAGAAATCACTTTTGAGGAGTTAAAGAAATTGGCTGTCAATGACCCTCACATCATTGAGCTCATTAGAAGCAACTTGTAAATATCACAAACTATGAGATTTTTGATCTGAAAAATAGAGCACTAGAGATCTGTGACTCTAAGAGGAAGGATGAGAATGAGAAAAGAAAGAAGTTTGATGATGAAATTGAAGCTTCAAAGAGGAAAGTTGAACAGATTTCCAAGAGAATCAAGGAGGCTGAGATTGACATGAAGCATGCCTTGTGAATGATCAATTCTCTAAAAGGTCCAGCTATGTTTCTCAAGTCCTGTTTGAGCCCTGAGAATCATTTTTGATAGATTGAAGTGGAGGTTGTCAATTTCAGGGTGCTCAATAATGAAAATTTAAGGAAGATATTCAGAATGATTACAGGCTCATTCCTTGAGTTTGAAAGAGATCTGAGTAAAGTTGTCTGGGAGATCATTGAGTCCAGAGAAGAAGAGGATGAGTCCATTGACAAGCTCAGGGTGAAACAGATCTACTCTTCTACAAAGGAAAGATTTGTCAAAGACATGTTTGGGATGAAGTTCTTATGCATATCCAAGGGGCCATCTGAGAACTACTACACCTACAAGGAGCTGAGGAGTCTTTCTCACAAAATGGTGAAGCTAGTCTTAGATTGTGTTGCTGATCATGCCAAGACAGAAGAAGAGAAGAGGGAACTGAAAGCCCTTGAGGGACTGTATGGAAGGATGACAACAGAGAAGAAGTAGTTACTGCAGCTTAAGTTAAAATTGAAGATTTGCTCAGTCTAGAGGAGCTAAATTTGAGATAGGAGTGTACTTGTAATTTCTTTTATTTCCTGTATAAACACTTTTATTTTTGTTAGTTGAGATAANGGGAGATCATTGAGTCCAGAGAAGAAGAGGATGAGTCCATTGACAAGCTCAGGGTGAAACAGATCTACTCTTCTACAAAGGAAAGATTTGTCAAAGACATGTTTGGGATGAAGTTCTTATGCATATCCAAGGGGCTATCTGAGAACTACTACACCTACAAGGAACTGAGGAGTCTTTCTCATAAAATGGGNTTTCATTTTTATTTTATTCAATTTGTAATCGAAATCGAAGTGATATTTTTAAAACCAAAACCAGTAATTCAATTGCATTTGCGGTTTTTAATTTTTAAAAGAATAAATCAATTATTAATGTGTATCAAAATTGATAATTCTTTTAAATGGATCTGTTCTGAATTATTGAATTCGATATACCTTAGATGGTAAGTTTGAATTATTATAAATAAATATAAATTTTTCCTACCTCTAACACCAATGTATATTTAAGTTAAGCATATGCTATTTCAAATATTAATATTATTAATTTTAAAATACAAATAAAATATAATTGTTAGGGATTGTAGTTCTATCAATGTAATCAACTAATATTTACTTAGATTAATTAATAATTAACTAAGTAAAAATATACTGTCATATATAGTTTGACAGTATGTTTAAAATGTCACTTGTAATAAAGATGCTCAAATAGTCAAATAGGTGACAGTAAGTATCAACAGTTACTGTCATATGTAAATAGAATAAATGATCAATGAGGTAGAAGTTCACAAAGTGTTCATGCACAACATAGATCAAATTTCTGACAGTAACATTCTACATTCTGGAGCCTATGACAGCATGTTCGAGTGACAACACCTTTTGGAAACAGACGACAACAACTATTCCTTGACAGTAAACTTGGCGGAGAATGAAGATTCTATGACAGCAAGTTTTATTGACAACCACTGTCCCTTGACAGTAAACTTGGCGGAGACTGAAGATTCCAGACAACAAGTTTTCTGACAGTAGCTTTGGTAGGGAGAGTTGACAGCATGTTTGGCGGGATGATCGACAACATGTTTGGCGGAATAGTTGACAGTACCTTTGGATGACAGCATGTTTTAGAAGACTGGTGTTCCTGACAGTAAAGTTTGCGGTAACAAAGATGTTGTCGCCAAAGTGAAGCTGAAGGTTGACAGTAACTTTCATGGAAGCTGACAGTCTGTTTCAAGTAGCAGACTAGGTTAAGTCATTCACAGATTGATCTTGACATTTCTACCTAGTCTGTCAAGTCTACAATTGCAACTTGAGATAAAGTAAGCAAAAAGGTGAAGCGTGCTCATGGTGTCAAGAATGTCAAATCCTCACAGAGTACCTTTATCTACATTTGGAATGAAGACAAGACTCATGAAAAAAAAGTGAGATTACCATTTCGAGTATTGTCCAAGAAACAAGAGAAAGAGTACTTGTAAGTGAGATATGTGTTGTAGTTTAAATACACATCTCAAAAACACTTTTTAAAACACACACAACTGAGTTTAACTTTTCTCAAGCATAGAAACTCTAGCAATCTCTTGTTATTATATCTATTGAAGTTGGAAATCCTTTCCAGTCAGTTGTAGCAACAAAAATTAATAAAATTAATTTTTGAAGTAAAACACAGTGTGTCTATAGCTTACTTGTCTGTTGTTTTGTAACTTAATACATTTGTTTTTGTTTGTTGTTAGCAAAAGTTTTTTAAAATTTATTAAGTTGCATTCAACCCCCCCTTCTGCAACACTCATACTGTTTAACAATTTGAATAAAACATTATGAGCAATATCAAATTCGACATACACTTAACAAGTCATTTATCACAATAAGAGCAAATATAAAATATATGATCTATGACCTGTTTGTCTATTTAGCAATTTTCACAACATTAGCAGAGGTATTAAATCACAGAAGATTTAACTCAAGTTCCAGCAAATATTCAGGGATACACCTAACCGTCTTGAACACCTTATTTAATTCTAGATATTAATTTTACTTCATATAAAATCGAGTATGAACTGTACTAATTAAACTCATTAATCCTAGCATGCAATCTTATTATTAGCAATCAATTAAGCATTTAAGTCCTAAGATGCTAACATGTTGTCATGAATATAATACATTTCAATACCTAATAATCTTGTACTTCTGAATTAGATAAACGTATACTAGTTAGAATATGTACCTGCGAAGTGCTTAGTAATTTATCTCCAGTGTTGATCATTGATGCCAGATATCCATTTGGTTCATCACTGTCACTGATAGAATCAGCCTTGTGTTTAACTTCACCATCATATGTTTTCCCTTGCTGCATCCTCACTAATGCCTGAGATTCCTGCTTCAACCCAACATTGTGTCTATCATCATTTGCTTGTATAGGCTTCTTCAAACTGTGTAGCAAACCACTGATCTTGTCTTTCAAATATAAACCATCTCTGTCTTGCAACTGCCTCTTGAATTGATCTTGAAAATCACCTTGATGGAATATACAGGTAATGACCTTAGATTTAGAATTGGGATTCCGTCTGAATCTGATGTCACTGAACTTCCTATTGCCCTACAGGCTTGACTTGCAGTCCAGTTCTCAAGATATTCCAAAGTGTCAAATTCACATACAACACCTTGACCACTACCTCGAGCTGCTACATCTTCAATTCAGCTTCTTGGATCAATTCGTTTCTATTAAGAGGTTCTCAATCTTGACTTCAATCAAATTTAGTTCCTGGGTCACAAATACAGTGGATATGCTAACAACCTGCTATACCAAATATTATCTTCTTCATCTTTTGTTCTAGTTCATAGGCCTTCAGCACATACAGGTCTTTTACAGACAATGTGGTTGTATCCTTAAATCCCTGTTGGTTGTATCCCTGTGTTCCAAATGATCTGCAGTGTTAGCACGAACTCCCTGTAACCTTCCTGTAGAATAATTTATAAGTCTTGTACTGAGATTTCAGGTAGTCCAGTTTGTTCTCTTTCACTACTTAAAACCAATTAGATTTTTCATCCAAAAATACAACTCAAATTACCAAAAAACTCTACCCAAATTAATTTTTTTTTTTACAGCTTCCAAAATTTTAGTGGGATCCTATGGAGTAAACCTCTGAGGAAATTAATACCACTATTTCTTCAACATGTTCCAAAATTAACTTTATTGGATAATCTTCAGTCAATTTTAGTTGCCTTTGATGTCCGGAAAAATTTTCATCTACAAACCCTTGAGAACTCTCGAATTAATATTTAAGAAAAAATTAAATTTACAGAATTTTTAATTTTCTTAGAAAATAAATTAATCAAAAAAAATATACAACAAATTAATTTTCAAGAATTTCAAATTTTCGTAAAAATTAAAATATCATAAATTAATATTTAAGAAAAATTTTAATTTTCAAGAATTTTAAATTTTCTGAAAAATAAATAAATCTAAAATAAAAATTAAAAATTAAAGAGTACAAAACTTGGGGTACCAATTAACAAAATAGGTGTTAGTGGTGCCTAGTCTTCATTTGATGGCGCCTGTACAGTTAACTCACTGTACAGGCGTCACTAAAAAATATTTTATGTTCGTGGCGCCTTGCACATGGTTTACCGAGGAGAGGCACACCATAAGCATGGAAATTGTGGCGCCTTCTACTTCTGCAAGTTGCGCTGTTATATTCACTCAATACATGTTTACATTGACCACTGTTAGCTTTGGCGCGTGGACTTATCTACTGCTCTTTAAAAAGTGGACAAGAAAAAACGTTTAACATTAGAAATTTTATTTAAATTTATTAAATAAACTAATTAAAATTTATAATATAAACTAATAAAAGTTTATAAAATAAATTTAATATTAAGTTTATAAAATAAACTAATTAAAATTTATATTATAAACTAATAAGAGTTTATAAAACAAATTTTATAAAAGTTTATAAAATAAATTTAATATTAAGTTTATAAAATAAACTAATTAAACTTTATAATATAAACTAATAAAAGTTTATAAAACAAGTTTTATAAAAGTTTATAAAATAAACTTATTAAAAGTTTATAATCAAACTTATTCAACAAGTCCTTTAAACATTCTCAGTCCAAGCAGTTTCGACACCCTGAGCTTCACTGGGTTACGGATCTTGATTTGTATATCAATCAGTCAGCTCTGATACCAATTGTGGGGTCCAGAATTATCATAGAAGGGGGGTTGAATATGATACTCACAATAATTTAAATTCTTTTCGGAATTTGCGGATAAATAAATTATTGCTTCAGAGTGGATTTGGCCATTTGTAGTGTTTAGGTGAACTGCCTGCTAATTTTCTGTGTGTCCGGATAAATCAATTAGGTTCAAGAAAATTAACAAGTATTTAAATGAGACAAGTTTCCGGGAATATATTTTTCGTATATAAACCTAGAGGGGTGCTATACCTAGTTAAAAATATAACTGGTTCCCAAAGAATAAATTAGTTCTTTGCTATTAACACAAAAATATTAGTCTCAATTCTTATACAAATATATCCAAATTAGTACAAGGAAAAACTGAGTCCGTAGGGAGTGATATCTAGGAGACCTGAATATTTTTCATTAAAGAACCGGGTCCTAATATCTGACCGGGAGAAAGGTATGGGTGTGTATAAATTGTTTCTTCTTGTCCCGGCCGTGACAGTAGCTCTCTACATATTTTTGTATTGAAGAAGACGACTCTTTTGAATGAGTGGCTGACCTCTTTTTATTTGTGTAGTCTTTAAATCAAATAAAGTAGGTTGCTTGATTTTGATTGGCTGGGAGCTAAGTGGGCCAAGAAATATTTTGTTGCGCCAAGGAATTATGTTGCGCCTCAGAATTATGTTGCGCCTGAAAAGTTTAGTTGCGCCTGATTTTGATATTCATAGTCAAAGTGCGGTTTAGTCACTGCACTTTGACTCTCTATTTATTCCTTGATTGAAGTTCCCCAACTTCTATTTCTTTTACCAAAGTCTTGTCACATTACACCCTGTACCCTGAGCTGTTTCCGTTCTTCGAATGTAGTTCAGAAACTTTCACTTTTCGTACCAAGGTTGTGACACTTTACACCCTGCACCCTTTGAGCTGTTTGGCTGTAGCCTCTACAAATCACTTTTCGTACCTTAATAAATAACCGTTCTTTCCAAGTACGTTCTTCAACTTAACAATTTTTCTATAGTTAATACTCCGATTCCTTTCAGAAACTGTTGACGCCTAGTGCAACTGGTCTGGTTCACAGATGACTAACTTCGATCCAGGTCTTCGTATTATTGCCTTACATACATTGTTAAGTTTGCAGCAACTTCATTGCTTCGAACACTGACTGTCAATAAACACTATAACTTCATTGGAATCTTTTCTGGTACTTAGACAACTTCTCTATTACCATAATCTTGAATACTTCATTCTCTATTCTTCACTGACGCTTGAACATACAAATGAACTTCTTTTAGTGAGTATAACTCCAAGACTACAGTTGTCTTCTTAATCCTTTGTCTTTACCATATCATCAATTTTTCTAGATTCCTATGCTTTTGAACACTGTCTGTCTTCAATCAATGCCTTTACACTGAAATCTTCTTGTGGCACTTCTATACTGAATCTTCAACACTTTTGAAACCCTGAAAGTCTTTACACATTATTCTTCACTAAGGCTTGAACATATTAATAAACTTCTTTCAGTGACCTGTAGTAGACTTTAAAACTTCTTTTAATGTCTTGATTCACAGTATCTGCCTTGTCTTCATTTCTTCTTCATTTCTGTGTAGGCGTAGTATTATTTACTTGTCTTACTCTAGTGTTGAGTTATCACGATTACTATTCATACAGCTTCATAATCTCATCAACATGAGGTGAAGAAGAAGAAGAGAAGATTAGTCGAGGCTGTAAACTCTGAGGCTGCAAACACTGAAGGACTAAACTCTGATGCTGCAATAAACTCTAATGTCCTAATCTCTTATCAGCAAAAATCTCAAGATTTAAACTCTGAAGACATCCTAAACTCTGAGCCAAACTCTGATGTCTTTATAAATTCTGTTGAAGCATGGCGTTGCTGGATGGAAAATATTCCTTGGAAGGAACCTGGATTACCAGTTCCAATTGAGAACATGATTCTTCGGTATGTCAAGTCAAAAGCTGATTGAAGAACAAATATTGCCCATTATAACCATGAATGATTAGACGGGGGCTACTGTTGACAAGATAGTCTACAAAAAAAATCGAGGAATTTAAATGATCTTTGGCTCAAGGCTGAATAGGAGCGACAACACAATTATTTAAAACATGGGCCATATGTCGCTCCAAAGGAAGCTGTTCCTGTAGCAATCTCTGATTCTCCTACAAACTCACCTAAACAAATTATCAAGGAGATTTCTTATAAAATAATTAGGGAGTTGGCAGAACAAGTAAGGAAAGAGATGGAAGATAAGAAGTCTAAATCATCTTCCTCTCCCAGTTCAAAACAATTTTCAAGGAAGAAGAGGAAGTCTGTCACTTTAGGCCAGGATCCACAAGAACCTATCTCTCAAAGTGAGATAGCAATCTTTACATGGCCAGGCACACAAGAACCTGTTGATCAAAGTTCAACAACAGCCACAGTTCCAGCACATGAAGCCAACTTGGATCAGGGGTACAACCCACAAGAACCTTCAGCTCAAAGGGTTGAAGAAGTTGTTAAATCCCCAGTCACACAAGAATGATCCAATCAAAGTTTGGATGCAGGCAATATACCTATTCTAGCAGACCTTGTTGTTGCTGATGCTGAAGGCCAAATACAGGCAGAGTCAAGCCCACAAGAACCTTCACCTCAAAGTGTTGAAGCAGCTGAAGATATGACTCAGGTCACACAAGAACCAATCATCCTTTTTATGATTGCAAACCAAGACTCAAATGTTGGACATACAAACACTGATGAAGCTCCATTGGCAATCTCTGATGCTCTTATGGTGCTACCAATCTCTACACAACCAATGGAAATAGCATCCATATCCACAACTCAAGGTACTCAGAGTTTATCTGTTGCAAACTCTGATCCTTTGCTAAACTCTGAGAAAGATTCAAACTCTAATAGGGAGAATACAGACTCTAATGAGCCTATTTTTAATGAGGAAGAAGTTACAGACCTGTCAATCCCCTACACACAAAGGTACAATACAAAGAAGTGGCCAATCAATTCTCATGATGCACATGAAAGACTGAGAATGGAGTATCCTGATTATATAGTGGTGGAGGAGCTCAAAGGAGTAATTGAAGCTCCTCTCAATGCTGAAGGTGTAAAGAGAGATTTCACTTCTAAGGCAGAAACTTCTCAAGATGTTTTGATAGATTCTCTCAAACAAAAAGTTTGGGATAGTTCTTGGAAATACTCAAATGAAGTTATCTACTGGCCACATGTTCATGAGATAATTGATAAGGCTAATAAGGAAATCAATTATGTTGAAATGAAGTCTATTTTGGAAGCTACTACTGTGTTATCTAAGGGACTTCACAATGAAATTGGTGGCCTCAAGAATTCTATCACCAAAAACTCTACTTCTGTTCAATCTGCTGTTACAGCATCACAACACTCTAGGGAGCTAAAACTCAAAACTGTCTCAGAAAAATAAGATGCTTTGGAGGCTAAAGTGGACAATCTTTCTAAATCTGTTAGTTCTATGCAGGGGAGGCTACATACAATAGTTGAAATTTTTACTGTCAAGCAAGAGAATGATGTCAGAAAGGGGGAGAAGGTTTCAGACAAATGCAAGGAGGATGCTGCACAACAACCTGACAAACCTGATGATGAAGATCAAGGGAGTCATAAGGAGGGAAAACAAACTCTGATTGGTCAAACGCTGTCAATCACTCAAACTCTGATGGCAACAAACTCAGACAAACAGTTAATCTCTGAGAAAAAGCAAACTTTGATAGAGGATGACATGGAATTAGCAACAAGGCTTGAAGAAGATGAGAAGCATGAGAAAATTGAGGATCAAAACTTAAAGGATACAGAACTAACAAGGAAGCTATTTGAAGAGGAAAATTCAGGATTAGATCCAGTTGCTGTGGAAGCTGAATTGAAGAAGTCTGGTACTGACAATGCTCAAGTCCAGAAAAAGAGAAGATATGTAAAGAAAGGTCCAATTCAGAAAAAGGTACCTGTTCAACAGAAGAAACCAGAATCAAAGCCTATTCAAATCAAATCTGTTGAAACTCCCAAGCCAGTTGTTCAATCAAAACCAGTCTCAAAAATTCAAACAAGATCATCTTCTAGAATTCAACAGAAAGCTCCAGCTAAGCCAAAGACTCCTCTCACTATGTCTGGAACAACTTTTCTTCCAGGTGGTTTAAGTTTAGATGATGAGGAAGAAGATCAACAATAATCTCTGATAAGGAAGAAAAGATCTAATCTTCTATGGACAAAGGCTCAAACTATGACTCTCAATGCCAGGCTTGGAAAAGACAAAGGTGTTATTGGTGACTCACATGCTAAAGTCTACAGGTGTGAAGAAACTATCTTTAGAGATCCCTTTTCATTGAAAGATAAACCTGAAGAAGAGTTGTCTCAAGAACATTTGGACAAACTAATCTTTCTTAACATTGTGAAGGATATCTTTGATGGCGCTCAAGCTAAGGAAAAGCTCATTTATTTCTTGGAGGATGGGATAGTTTTGAATATTGCTCAAGAAGATTTGATTCAAAAAGCATCTAAAGAACTTGAACATGTTCTATATATTCTTAATGATTAGAATGAAGCTACTTCTAGATGGGTAAAGATCCTTGAAGGAGTAATAACTGAGGAGAAGAAAAATGAAAGACTGATGATGTTAAAATCCGAGGAGTATGAGCCTGGATATGTTATGGAAGATAGATCAGTAAGAGCAATGATGAAGGGAGATGCTAGGGTCAAAATGGTGTTAGGGATTCCTACATTAATCTTAAATCATGATGGTATGAAAGCTTGTTGCATTGCCATGGATGAGAGAATGAACAGATCATTTACCTATGCTCTAAGGGCTGCTATATATCAGATTGATGATTCTTCTGAAAAGATGAGGGAATTGAAGTAGAAGCTGGTTGATTTATTGAAAAATGCTGAAGAAAAACTTCTGGAACAATTTCTGAAAGAAGACTTCTCTTACAGAAGAATCTGAATTACAAAGGGAAAATAAACTCTGATGCATTTGTCCTGGATTTCTGACATCATAAGTGAAATTATGTTTTAATTCCTAGAGCATAAATTGGGGGAGATTGTTAGGATGCAAACACTGATGGCTGTCAGAGAATACAAATCAGTATTTACACTGCTAACGTCATCAGAGTTTAAGGAGCTGTCGAACAGAGTTTACTCTATTAGAGAATATTCAATCAGAGTTTACTCTAACAGAGAATACTTAATCAGAGAATATTCAACGAACAGAGTTTATTATTAGAGTTTGTCAAGAAGCAATTAGAATAAAAGTCTTAATAGCATAGTAAGAAGGAATTCTAATGCAAGTATATTTCCATATGTAAAGCTGTTCTATTTCTAATCTGATTTGTAATTGAATTGTAACTGTGTCTATATAAATAAAGATATAGGTTAACATCTTTTAATCTTTGCAAATCATATTATTCATAACCTAGAAGCTCTTGAGAACAAAGATCTTCTTGAGAGAGTTTGGTAACCTATTCATCATCTTTAATACAGAACAATATTCATCTTTTATATACTTGTGTTCTTAATTGATTTACTAGTACTATTACATTCAACCCCCCTTCTATAATAGTTTATTCGTTTGGGCAAACACGATATATGTTTGGGGATTAGTATTGAGGTCCTAGCATGACAATCTTGTAATTAGTTAAAGAATTTGATTTTGTTCATTAGTAGTTAAGGTAGAACTTTCTTTAATTGAACTAATTAAGATTATAATATCATATTTAATTATAGAACTTCAGGGAGATGTAATGGACTTTAGAAATACATCATGGACACCAGGAAAGATTTCTAACTCTATTCTTCGAATTCTATTACAAAATATTTTGATTCCTGTATATGCAAGTTTTGACTTCTTGAGTGTATAATAAGTTCTTGTTTATAAAACTCTGTTGCGTATGAACTGTTCATATCAATCAAGAACTGTGTTTCCCCCCTTTCCAACTTGATCCTTTGATGACTCTGAACTTTTTGAAAAGTTAGAGTTCGTATAGTAAGTAGTTAGGGATATTTGTTGGAGTATCGATTTACACATTTCGTACTCGATAGTTGAGCGGGAGTAGTCTATTTATTTTTTACTGTTAGTTGATATTATTCAGGAATTTTTCCTTAGAATATATTTTGATATTAATTGATAATAAATATGGATTATTTATTTATTAATTAAATATCTAATAAAATTATTTGAATATTATTTAATGTTGATTAAATATTATTTAAAGAGATTAAATAGTATTTAAATATTGATTAAATACTTTCAATTGTTTTTGGATTATTTAAATATTATTTAATCTTGATTAAATATTATTTAAATATTATTGTTTATTTAAAATTATTTAAATATTAAATAATCTTGATTAAATCCTAATTAAATATTTTAATTTTTTAAATCCTTTTAATATTATTCGAGGATTATTCTAGGTCTCATAATTATTAATCAAATATTTAATTGTTCTTTAAAAATATTCTGGAGCTATGTAAAATTCTTTAAATATTATTTTTCATTAAATAATAAATATTGAGCTATGACTCAAATATTCTGCAATTATTTTTGATTCGATAACTCTACATTAGGGAAATAATATTCAACTGTGACATTCTTCCCATATATATTTGTGTCATTACGGGCCAGTATCTTGCTCTATTAATTATTCTTTGCTGAGTTATTTTATTCCCTTATAACGAGTCCCCGGGCGTGTTCTTGAGTCTTCTTGATTCAATTATCTTCATCTTATTCGTTAGATGACGGAGAGTCAACCCATATACTCCGAGATTACTTCCACCTCATTTTGGAAGCAAATCTATTATCTGTTGTTGAAATCCTAGAAATGATTGTTGTTATTCTAGAATGTTGGGTTAAATTTCCCTTCCAAACTTATTGATTTCATATATTCAAAGGGGACTGGAGATATAAGTGTAAGAGGCTTGTGTGAGGCACAGTCCATCATAGCATAAGAGGCCAAATGATGCACGGTCCATCATTTAAAGGCCCATGTGTTGCCTGGGGTGATGACTATTTGAGGATCATCCTTCTACTAGTAGAGAAAGTTACTATTTTCTATTCTACAATACGACTGATCATCATTTGCAATAGGGCGTGGTGAATGCACCAGAATATTCCCATTCCTTCCAATTAGAATTTGACATTAACACTATAATAAAAGCCTAGGTGTTAAGTTACCGATAGTGTTAATGAGAACTGTTGAACTTTTACTTTTCCTACACTATAATGAAAGCCAAGGTGCTAAGTTACCGATAGTGTTACTGAGAACTGGTAAACTTTCACTATTCTTACACTATAACGAAAGCCAAGGTGCTACGTTACCGATAGTGATAATAGGAATTATTGAATTTTTATTTGTTCTTTTTGCAGTATCTTGAACTACTTTCTTATTGATTTTTAAATTAATAGAACACTGTCGTTGATGCCATCGTGCTAAGTTACCGATAGTGTTATTCCAAAATTGTGAACTTAAATTGTTTGTACCACAATAACTCAAATTACATACTATTTGTGAGTACCTTCTTGCATCGTAAACTCTGATTTATTTATTATCGAGATATACCTCGCTATACTTTCTGCATATATATTGCAAGTTGTATATTGACACTGTTAGATATCGGGTTGGTATAAATATTAGTTCCCACCCTTTTCTTGGTGCAAACTACATAAATATTCTAATATATATCTTATTGAGAATTCCTTGGCTCATTCTTGCTTGTTGTAACTTTTAATCTTGTAGTAAGACATGGCCATGGTATGCAAACGAAAGGAAATGGTCGGGCTTGAGATAGTCAGGTTCAAGGATTCTACAGGTGGTGTAAGTTAGATAGGATTTCAGTTTATAATCCTAAGACTTATTGTGAAATATGCAATGTATTAATAAATGTGGAAACAATGTTAACTTCTAATGTAACTTCAGGTAGAGGTTATATTAGTAACATGAGATCCTGAGTTTACAGTTGGGTTATAATAATTGTTCTTATTTTAAGTTCATTTTCTAAGACTATGACTCAAGTTGTGTAATTGTATTGGGGTCACCAGTATATATTATAGATATAATTGTTAAGCATGTGAATATTTTGTTATTGGAATTGGACAGTGATGGCCTGGATCCCTGACCCCGGATCTGGGGGTGTCACAGAGGTGATGCCTCTGAAGATTCTGCCATAAATGCAACATTTCCATATGTCTCTTCTTCATCATTATCATTATCATCCTAGCTTTTTCCCTCGGCTATATAAGCTCTGCTCTGATGCTTCTTTACCAGTGCATCATACTTTTGTTTCAGTTCGTCATACAACTCTTTTCTTTCCTTACCTTGCTTAGGCTTCTGACATTCTGTAGCAAAATGTTCGGGTTCATTGCAGTTGTAGCACTTAAACTTACCATGGTCTACCATTCTAGTCTTGTAATCTCCTTTGCTAAAAGACTCTGAAGATGAACCACCTCGGTTATTGTTTCTGAAATTGGAACCACTGTAACTTGAGTTACTCTTGAACTTGTACTTAGGGTTCCTCCTAAACCTGAGGTTCTTGATTTCCCTACCATATAGGCCATTGTCTTGTTTTCTAACTGTTCAAGTTCTTCTATTGAGTAGAAATCATCTTCATCACCTGCTTGAGCATTTTCTATAAATTCAGCTTCCAGAATCTTTTTTTTCTCAATTATAAGCTTTTCTGTGTTGGTCTCTATACTAGCAAAATCTTTGGCTATAAGTGTTGTAGTCTTCAACAAATTTGTATTCTTGCTATCCACTATCCCTGAACCATAAATGATTTGTCTTTGCTCCTGCTCCATTTCATGAGTCTTGAGCTTTCCATATATAATTTCAATAGACATGTCATTTATGTCACTTCTCTCTCTTATTGTAGAGATTTTGTGTTCAAGGTGCGCTGGTAGTGTCAACATGAATTTCCTGTTGATCTCCCTACATGATTAGGCCTTTCCGTGTAGAGACAAGTCATTCAGTAATTTATTCTATCTCTAAAAGACTTGAGTGATACTCTCTTCGGGTAGTGACTTGAATACCTCGTACTGGGATGTAAGAATATCCAGTCTGTTGTCCTTCACCTCTGCAGTACCTTCCATTAGCAGATCAATAATATCCCATATTTGCTTGGCACTAGTGCAGTTTATCACTTGATTCAGCATTGTAGTGTTCAATGAATCCATTAGGATATATTAAAGATGATTATCCCATGCTACTCTTTCTTTGTCAGTGTCAGTGTACTCTGAAGGCTCCTTTGAGGTAAATCCTTGATGAATCTGTACTCCGTCATCTGAAACTGTTTCCGGTGTAAGCTTCTGAGGAACATAGGGTCCATTTTCTAAAATCCCATGTATTGAGAATTAGTTGATTTAATGAAAGTGGACATCTTCTTCTTCCATAGAATGTATTCATTTTTGTCAATGGCAGGGATTTTGATGCTACTAAGTTTTTGAGTACTAATGTTACGCAAATTTTTAAATCTTAAGAAATAATATATTTCTTAAAAATTAAAACAAATTGAAATAAAAATTAAATTCTCAGAAATAAAATTTTAATTCGAATTCTTGACGATTGATAGCCTTTAAAAATTAGTGGATTTAAAATCTCAAAAAAATTCAAAATTGAAATTTTCTTTAAAAATAAAGAAATTTCAAAATATAATTTTCTAGATCTGGAAATACACTTTTTCAAAAAACTCTTTTTGGATCTTGATTTGTAACTTCAATCAATAATCTTTGATACCAATTGTTAGGTCCAAACTATCGTAGAAGGGGGGGGGGTAGAATACGATATGGGTAGTTTTTCGATTTGGTTCGTGTTTATAGATCTGTTTTTGGTGAGCAATAAATATAGCAGTTATGATTCTAAACGACATGAACAATCCCAGCCAAGGTGCTACACTCTCACACAGGTGTATGAGTTTATAAATATAGCAGTTTATAGATTTGTTCTTGGTGAGCAATATACTTGTATTATATAAACCCAAGGTGCTACACTCTCACATAGATGTATGAGCTACAATAAATCTTACAACAAGAAATAAACACGAGCTTTAATGGTAGTGTTATTCTCTTTGTCTCTCTCTCTCAGCTGTATCTATTTGTGTGTGTTGTATTCTGATTACCTTCAAAATGAAAACACATTTTGTTTATATGTAGACTTTACAATAAAGTTAAATACAATTCTAAGTGTCGACTAATTCTTCCCTGAATAATTCTCTCTGTGTCAAAGTGTATTGCCTTATATAGAGTACTTAGAAAATAATCCAGTCTTGAGAGAAGTGTAAATGTTGAATCCTAGCTCCCTGTATGCTTGCCTTGGCCTTTTTGAGGTTACTCAACACATGTGTCAAATTTCTTTACCTTGTATAAACATGTGTCGAACAAAGAAACAATCTTGTAGGACTTAGAATATTTTAGACCCACTAGGACATCATGTGTCAAATTTAGTTCCCCTTGTTGTCTATGTGTCGACTAAGAACCACTCTATATTGCCTTAGTATGATTTCAATCAAGTATCTATAGCATGTGTCAACTTTGGTATACTCTAAGTTGCTGTAGAGTATTTTTCATCAAGTCAAGAATGCATGTATCGAATTTCCTTCCTTGTACAATGATTTAGAATCATTTAAAAGCCATGTGTCGAATTCTTCTACCATGTACTACTTGACTTAGATTCTTTTTGGCTTGCATACTTACCTTCTTGTCAATTCTTCTTCTACATATAATATGTTAATCAATTTCTTTTATGCTGACACTTAGTGCACTGGTCTGGTTCAAAAGTGACTAACACTGAATTGATCTTCATATTCTCAATTCAAATTAATTGACAAGCTTGTTGTATTACTTTATTACTCTGATCTTCACTGGAATCTTCTAGCACTGACTGCTTGATCTTCACTACCTTCTAAAACACTGAATCAATTATTCTTCACTGACTCTTGAACAAAGTAATGAACTTATTTCAGTGATCTTCAATATTCCATCAAATACCTTGATTCATGTAGTTGCTTGATTTTAATTGTAGATTCATGTGATTACAATAATATTATTTACCAGTCCTTTACTTTTAGTTGAGTTACAATTCCTCGATTACATTGTATACATTATGCTTTACAGATTCCCATGAGATGAAAAAGATCAGTCTATAATGCTCATGCATCATACTCCTATTTTTCGAAAATAATTGTCCTCAATTGTACAATAGACGCATATGAATATATTAATGCCATACTCCACGTCTTTCTCCTCTCCTTTGAAAAAAACTCTTCCACGAGTTTTATAAAATTTAAGAAACAGCACACAATGAGATGATTTATCACAAAACTTGAGAACATCAAATTTCACCCCATGCATAATACCTTTGGAAGAAACTTGAAGAGAAAAAATTTTGATATTCGAGTAGTTCTCAACATGATGTATATGCCTAGAAAATCAATTTCTCTCTCTTCATGAACCAAAACAGCCCCAAGACCATTAGTATCACACTCAACCTCAAAAGGATTAAAACAAATCTGATAAAGGTAGTTTAGGATTAATCAACAAGTTGTGATGATCCTCTTGTTCCAACTCCTTCCTAATATGCTTCTCATACAAAAATAAATTCTCATTAGGTTCTTGAATTGTAGTTAACGCTTCAATTTCAGAATCATGATCTTGGTCATGTTGTGCTTGCTCATCTTCTTTATTGATTTCCATCTCCTTGGAAGATTAAGTTGCATCAATCTCCTTAATGTCAGACAAATTCAACATTTGAATATTATTAGAGCAGCCCTCTTGTTCATGTTCATACCCTTGACACTCGTCACAAATCTTCTTATCTTCCATAGATGAAAGCGTTGAGTTATCAAATTTGGGAGTAATTTCAGCACATAATTCAGCCACATTTTGTGCAATAATTATTTCTTCATCAAACCCAATTGTATACTCCTCATGTGATATTGTATATTTCCCAAAACCCTTCAAATTCAGAAATATATATTGTTCAAAAGCAGTAAGTAAAAAATATTTTTTCATTCTTACCTTGAGTGCTTCCCAAGAATCAATACATACTTTGCCTTCTTTTCTCCTCTTTGATTTTAGATTTTTATACCACAAATTTGCATAACCTTTGAGTTTTCATCTTGCCAGTTTGAACCTCTTGTGATCATCATAATCCTTGCGTCAATAATTCATTCAATACGTTCAAGCCATTGAATAAACTTTTCAGGATTTATACCACCATCGAATTCTTGAATATCCATACAAAAACCCTTTCTTTGATCCAATTTTGTTGAAAACTCCTTTAATAAATCCTTTAATTTTTTGATTTCTCTATCCCTTCGCGTGTTCTCAACTTGTTCTAGCTTTAAATCACACATAACATTCAGTTCTTCATCACCAAATACATCATCCAATATGCCTACGTTTTTATGAAGAAAACCCTTGAAAGAAGTCACAAAACTTCCATGAAACACATCAGCCATGTGTGCCTACATTTTTTTAAGAAAAAACACCTCAAAGATATCGTCAAACAAGCACGACACAAGTCAAAATTGTTGCCCATGTTTTTGAAGAAGATCTTTAAAAAAATCGTCAAACCGAGCTCTAGATACCAAGATGATGTATATTTTTCTCAAGATGATGCGTATTTTCTATGTAGATCAGATTCACAGTGGAAAAGTAACTTTAGATTACTTCTATAAAGAATTTAATCACCAAGAAACAAAATTAAAGGATCAATTTGCTTAGATTGCTTAAAAAAATTAATCACCCACAAACTAAACGAAATCGGATAAAAAAGTATAAAGGAATTAACCACCAACTTCTTAGGGTTTTACAAGTATAAAACTCACGATTTTATTTATCAAATTATTCTTTCTTAAAAGATTACAATATATGGGTATATATTGGCTAGGAATATAACCTTAACCTAAAATTATTACGATTCTAAATTAGATTCAAAATCAGTTAGGAATTTGCTAATACTTGAACCCAACATAGAAACTAATCAAAACCCCAATCCAAAGGAATTACATCAAAATCAAATTCAACTAGAAAAATAAATCCTAAGTCCTTAAAACAAGAAAACCCCTTTCAAGTGAAAGGTAAAAATTTGTAAGCCAAAATATAATTATATAATAATAAACCTAATATAATAAATCAGTTCATGTTGGTAATTAAGATGATTATTGGCTGCATAATAGATTCCCATGGGATGAAAAAGATCAGCCCATAATGCTCATCCATCATACTCCTCTTCTTCGAAAACAATTGTCCTCAATTGTAAAATAGATGCATATGGATAGATTAATGTCATAATCCACATCACTGAGGCAGTCAGTACAACATGTTTCACTCAAAATTGTACATTGATTAATATGCATAGAAAGGCTCCCTATGAAATGGTGAAGCACAAGAAGCCAAGTGTGAAACACTTTCACATATTTGGATGCAAGTGCTTTGTACTGAAAGTACACCCTGAAAGTCTAAGCAAATTTGAAGTCGAGGCTGATGAAATAATCTTTCTTGGAAATGCACCACATACAAAGGCATTTAGAGTCTTTAATCTCAGAACCAGAATTATTATGGAATCTATTCGTGTTGCATTTGATGACAAAAAGATTGCAAGATTGCAGGATGAGTCAGAGTCTACAACACTTGAATTTGAAAATCTTAAAAGTTCTGAGATAGAGGAAGATGATGAGGATGAAGAGTCTCAAATAACTCCTGAAACAACATAGAAACCTCCACACTCTAAGGGGGAGCCAGAAAATTCAACTACAATCAACTCAGAGTCTAACAGTTCATGGTCAACCCAAACAGACTCTAGATAGACAAAATCAAGTTCTTCAGAGTCTATCTCATCAGGTTCTGGATCAGGCAACTCTGAATCATTTTCAGAGTCAAGCAACATAGGGGGAGCCTTTTCATTTGAATTCAACTCACAAACAGAAAATTTCTATAATTTAGGGGGAGCTTCAAGTTTAAGAACCAATCTTCCACCAGCTAGAAAGTGGGCAAGAGATCACACTCCTGATTTGATAATTGGTGATCCTGAGAGTGGGGTGCAAACTAGAACAACCACTCAAAATGAATGTCTATATAGCTGTTTTCGCTTAATGAATGAACCCAAGAAAATTGAAGAAGCCTTGCAAGACCCTGATTGGATTATTGCAATGCAAGAGGAATTGAATGAATTTGATAGAATCAAAGTGTAGAAACTTATACCAAGACCTAGAGATAGAACAATTATTGGTGCAAAATGGGTGTTCAGGAACAAACTTGATGAGAATGGAACTATGATTAGAAACAAAGCAAGGCTAGTTGTAAAAGGTTACTCTCAGGAAGAAGAAATTAATTATGATTAAACTTTTACACCAGTAGTAAGATTGGAAGCTATCAAGGTGTATTAGATGTATATGAAAAGTGCTTTCTTGAATGGAAAATTGGAAGAAGAAGTCTATGTGCAGCAACCACCAGGATTTGTTGATCCAAAGTTTTCTGATCATGTTTCATGTTTGTTTTCCCACTTACACAAGTAGAAAAAGGTGTTGAATACTTGTGTGCTCTTTCTGCCTGATTAAATCAACTCAGTATAAATTTAAGCTTTGAATTAAGAACTAAGATCAAACACAAGGATATGAATGAATATTGTTTTTATTATTGACAAGTAAATATAAACTCTCTTAGGGTTTACACAAACCCTAGCAACTTCTCTGTATTTTCATAGCAACTCTCTCTATCTCTATGCTCTAACAGAACTTCGACAAAAATATTAGGTTACATAGAGTGTTTAAATAGAGAGCTTTCTATCAACTAATAACAGAAAAATCAAATTACAATAGGAAGAGAATTCCTAATTATTAGTTGACAGTTTCCTTCTGAAATTCTCTTTCCTTCCCATAGCATATCTGTAATATATTTGTCTTTATCTTCGAAGACTTTCCATTCCTGTGATCATCTTCTAAATTTAGCTTCAACTTTATAGACTTTAAAATCTTCAAACTCTGACAGACTATAGATTCTGATAGTCTATAGATTCTGATCATCTTTCAGACTCTGATATTCATCCAAACTCTGGATGTTGACTATCTAGACTCTGATTATAAAAGTTCAGAGACTAGAAAGACTTATTACAAATAGACTATGCTAGACCCTATTCTAGTATTTTGTACATCATCAAATGAATATATTCCTAAAAATCTCCCCATATTTATGCTTTATAAATGTAAGCATAAATCAAGGTTTGATGATGTCAAAACTAAAGAATGAAACAATTAATCTAGAACAATATAAAAAAATTTAAGGAAAAAGAATTACATCTCACTTGATCTTCTCAAAGGCTGAATTGTTCTTCAGAAAAGACTTCAGCATATTTTCCTCCACAATAGCAAGAGCTTCACCAACGTACTTCTTCAGTTTCTTCATTTTTTCATTAGAACATTTAATTTGACAAGCTACTCTTAGATCATTTACACTACATTCTTGTTCTTTTAAATCTTTCAACATCAGAACACTAACTTTCCCACTCATAGGTTGAAACCCAAAGTAGTAGCCCACACCTTCTTGAAATTTGATTTATTTTTCTTCTAACGGCATGTCTTGATCATTCCCTTTAGTATCAACATATTTTAAAGAAAATTTGCCCATCTGTTTATTTGTTGTCTGTGAAGAGTCAGCTTCCTGTCAATCTCCTTAAACCATTTGTGTGTGACAACTTCTTTGCTTTTATTTACTTTATAAGCAATTTGCAAGAGAAATCTAATATACTGTAATTCTTTATCCTGTTTGAAGTAGATAAAGTTTGATTGACTAATCCATCTAACAGATCCTCCTTCTAAAAAGTATACAAGCATCACATTTTGCACCTTTTTCTGTACCTCCCTGACCTGCTGGAACCATTCTTTCAAAAATATTATAGACAATTTGAGCAGATACCACTTTGTTTAAGTGTTTTTGTGTAATCTTCTCAAACTACCTATCTGTCAAGGATTGAGGATCCCTGGTTAGAGTAGTTGTTCTATCAATATCAGATTCTTGAAAACCTCCAAGTCCTATCTTCTTTTTAGCTCTTAGCTGCAGATTTGATTGACAACATTTCCAGTATGTAGGTTCTTGAACTTTATCAGAGTCTGATCTCTTTCTTTCCTTATTAGAGTCTGGTTTAAACTCTGATTTCCTATGTCCAGTCCCTGACTGATGTGTTTGAGTTTTTGCTAATACAGCCACTCCAGACTACTTTTGGTACACACCACCAGGACCTCTAAGACCATGAGAACTATCACCAGCTTCATCATCATCACCATCTCTCCTCGTTTTAACTCCCTTTTGTTTAGCATCCTTGCATACATCATCCTTATTTCTCCTGAAGGAACCAACTATCTTCTCCCCCTTTTTGACATCATTACCACATGTGACAGCCAAAAGAAGCTATTCAAGGACTGAGGAGATGTTGGCTTGTGCAGCAATGATTGAGTCAACCTTGGTGGTTAGATCAGAGACTTTTGTTTGGAGTGTGGCTTGATTGGCAGTGATATCAGTAACAGCATCTTTGAAAGTGACTTCTTTAGATAATTGAAGAGAATGAATTCTGTCAAACTGAGTTTTGAGCAAAGAACTAGTATGATCAACATCAGTAAGTTTTATTTGAATGTGAGAGATGTCCTTGACTACACCAGCCAATTATGGAGTGAGATTCTCTGTCTCAGCCTTAATATCTGCATATATAGCTTTGTCTTCTTCAATGAAGGAGGCATCAGCATCCTCATTAGGATAATGACCATGTTCTTGCAAAAAAGATTTCTTTTGGAAAGCCTTAAGTGTCTCAGACTGGTGGATGGACATGATACACTCAAAAGTAGGATTATCACCAATGCCTTTCATTTTAGGCGATTCCGTAGATTGTGGAAAAAACTGATCAAAATATATAAAAGATTGATTTACTGTCCAATCATCCTCAGAAGTGCAATCATCCTTCATATCAGCATCAACAGACTCAATCTTTATAATTAGAGGAGTGGACTCTGGTGGTTGAGTAGACTCTGAAACTGCATAATGGACTATAGACCCTAACTCCTCCTTAGAGTGATCAAACTCTGTAGACTCTAGAAGCCTACCCTGGATAAGAATTGGTGCATCTAACTTCAATTCTGTAGTCTCAGATTAAATGTTAGGTGTATCCACCAAAGCCTCCATGATTCTGTCTACTCTTCTTGCTAGAGAATCCACTAAATGTTCTCAAGGTCTTTGTGTGAATGAATTTTGAGAAGCCAGAGCCTCCTCCTTCTTGTCAATCTGAAAGATCAAGGAAAATGAATTTTCATACATCCCCTACTTCAACTCATTGGACCAACTTTAGGGAAATTCTTGATCCCAATAAGTAAAGCTAGGTTCAGGATACCCTAGTCTCTCATTCTCACAGTGGGGTTGGGCACCCACTTTCTCAATCTCACTCAGGCTCTCTACAGCCTTTACTACATCTCTTTTTGCCTGGACCAGTGCCAACCTCTCATTTATTTTTTCACTCAGTTTGGAGGGTGCACTAAAAAATCCTACAGAAGAGGGTGTGAGAGAAGTAAAAGATGCTTCAATACCTGAACCACCTTGATGGAGGGGAACCCCTTCAATTATCTGAAAGCTAGGGGTTTCCATAAAGGGGTGAGCAACAACAGACTCTGAACTCTTACTAGCTTCTTTTTTCTTTCCAGAGTCTGTTGGCTCCAGTATTCCATTCTCACGGTCTACTCTAGACTCTGACTGCTTCAGTATGACTTCATTAGAAGCAAGAGTCTGAGTGTCACCATCTTGGACTATTAGTATATGAGACTCCCTCTCAAAGTGAATAGACTCTGATAATATATATGGAATTTCTTCATTTGCATCCATTAGAGTTTGTCCTCCAATATCACTGGGGTTCTCATCAGCATATTGTTGCATATCACTGGGGTTCTCATCAGCATATTGTTGTGTTGCCAATGAGGGCCTAACAACATGCTCATCTGCCCCACTATCACCCATCCTCTGACTAGGTTGTTCTTGTGTGGGTGAGGCAAACTGAGCACCTATTGCACTAGTCCCGTCCTCCAACTTCCTTTCAGCACCTGCTACCTCCTGTGGTTCCACCATAGTTAATGTATCTAAGTTGTCATTGAGAAAGGTCCTGACATGGATTGCATTAGTGGCCTGGGCATAAGTCATGTGAAAGGAATCCTGCATTTCCTTTGAAATTTTCTGATAAGAAGAGCCCTTAATTTGATCTAATCTAGTCTGATAGGTTGGATAAATATATTTGTTGGCCACCTTCCCTACATTGTGGACAAGATAAGCAACCACCTTCCTTGGAAGAGGCTGAATAGTAGAAATCCAATCAATGGTTGTCTTGTAGTTAATCCTTTTATCCCAAATTGCTTCATAATCAAAGGTTGGTTGCTCAATCTCAGTCTCTGACTCAGCAACAGACTTTGATTCTCTCCTTGTATGGACTTTGATCTCCTTGATCTTTTTAGATTTTAGATTTTCAGAGTCTGGCACATCAAGTGCTTAGAGAACTTCAGTTGTCCTGCCTTCTATGAACCCAACTGCTTTATCTTGTAATGAAGAGTTGAAGAGGTAGATGTAGAGATTGGTGACTACATCCTGTGCAGACAAATGTAGCTCCTCCTCAATTCTCTTCTTTAGGGTCTCATAAGTTGAAATAAGATCCAAGACTTGTTGCTGTATCTTGTAGATTGTAGGATCTTCTAGTGATTCTATCAAAGGATATAGAAATAACAACACCTCATCAGATGGAATGATAATTGAGTCAATGAGACATGAGGCTGCTTCCTTTGGCATTCCTTCCCAAAATGTGTCATTATCAGAGTCTGAAGGCATTCTAGACTCTGACTCAATATTAGACTCTAGTTCAGAAATTTTCTTGCTTTCAGAGTCTGGCTCTACAAGAGCCTTGGGAGTATCTGTTTCTTTCAAAATAGGGTTAGTAACAATTATAGGCTTGTGTGTGTGCAGAATAAGCCTTCCTCAACCTTATGTACTTCTTAGCAAAAGATTTCTCAGGAGACTCAATTTGAGAATCCTAATGTGCATCCCTAGGTTTATCAGAGTCTGTAGCCTTTTGAGAGTCTACACACTTGGCTTCAAGGCTAGACTCAGGTGCATCATGACCTTCTTTTAACAAAGAAAGTCCTTCAATAACATGCTTCTCTAGAGGGTTGAGCTCCTTATCACTCTTCTCATCTATAAGCCTGGTTTGAACCAATCTCCTTATTTTTACAACTTGTGTTTTTTGAGATACACCAGAGGTTGGTTTCCTAGTTCTAGGTTTTTGAGATTGTTAGGTGAAAGAGGATTTGGCTACTTGGGTAAATGCAGGGGGACTCTCCATAACTTGTTCCTGCACCATTCCACCACCAAAAAATGAAGAATTATAGAGAGAAGGTTTGTAGTTAGAGAGTTTTACCTGCATTACCTGTGGATATGTCATGGCAGGTACACTCTTTTTCTTATCATCAATTATCTTAATGTCAGAAAAAATTCTTCTCTGTTGCTTGTAAGTCTGCACACAACAATCAACTGCAAGCTTGGCAGATATGTTAGGAATGAAGTGATTAAGAAGAAGCATAAGGAATCTATGATAATAGACCTTTATCCTCCCCTCCAAAACATTATTCAATTTTGCTCCCATTTGAGTGAGCAACATATCACCAATGTTGATCACTTTATCAAATTGGAGATTGTGACCAATCTAATAAGTGATAAAAGTTAAGGAATTAAATCCACTGCATTTACCAGTGAAACACTTAGCAATTTGGTCACAAAAGAAAGAGCACTCTTTTCTGAAATAAGGCCGAGTTATTGAACTCATATTACTAAGTTAGAAGAATAACCTATTGCCTTGAACATGCTCTTAATAACGTCATCAGAAACAATATCATCAAATGGTGTTTTAACAGGAAGTTTAAACACAGAGTTAAGAACATCAGCAGTTACATTAAATGTTAAGTCACCAAAAGTAAACATAATCTTACCTGGTTTATCTTGAGTATGATCAACTACTTTTGCAGAGCTTCATGCATGTGATACAACATCCATATTAATGACAGGAGATGCCTTGAGAATGTAACTGAGCCCACTTTGCTCCAGGAAATCCATCACAGGGTAATAGTCGGCGTATACACCCTTCTTATTTCCTAGGGCTGCAACATGATTACTGGTCATGAACTCAAAGTCCCCAAACATGAAAGCAATTGCCTTGGAACCTCTCATAATAGTTGAAATAACATCCATTGAAGTAATTGAAGTGAAAGAGATGAAAGTTCTAGAGAAAACTGGTTAGGGTTCTTGAAGAGCTCTGTAGGTGTTAGGGGTTCTTGAAGAGCTCTGTAGGAGCAAAGTCTAACCGTTTCAGTGTCTAGGCGATATTATTCTCAGAGTCTACAGACTCGTTAGAGTCTAGGAGTTAGAATCTGTCAAGATAAAGTACCTCAAAAATTTTGTAATAAAAAATTATAATTTAATAAATCAGGGACTATAATTAAAGTACATACCTTGCTTCTTTTTTGATTGATCATTTACTAATTTAACATACCTAATTCACCTACCAGTCTGAAAAAGGTAGACTCATCAAGTGGTTTTGTTAAAATGTCTGCAATCTGTTTGTCAGTTAGAATATAGTGAAGTGCCACAGTACCATTTTCAACATGTTCTCTAATAAAATGATACCTGACATCAATGTACTTTGTTCTGGAATGTTGGACTCAATTCTCTGCAATTTTAATAGCACTAGTATTATCACAATACATAGGAATATTTGAGAATGTTAGTCCATAATCAAGTAACTGATTTCTCATCCACAGAATTTGAGCACAGCAACATCCAACTGCTATGTATTCAGCCTCAACTGTTGAGGTTGATATTGTCTTTGTTTCTTACTAAACCAAGAAATGAATCTGTTGCCAAGAAATTGGCATTGACCTGTTGTACTTTTCATGTCCACTTTGCATCCTGCATAGTCATAGTCTGAATAACCAATTAGTGAAAAATCCGACTCTCTAATATACCAAAATCTAAGAGTTTGTTCACCTTGGGATATCTGAAAATCCTTTTCACAGCTATCAAATGTGATGCTCTAGGGTCACCCTGAAATCTAACACCCAGGCATGTTGCAAACATTATATCTGGTCTACTAGCAGTTAAATATAACAATGAGTCAATTATACCTCTATAGCTAGTGCTGTCAACTATCTTACCCTTTGTGTAAGAGTCTAGCTTAGTGGCTATTGACATGGGATTTTTGGCAGTTGCACAGTTTCACATATCAAACTTCTTCATTAGTTTTTTTATATAGTTTGATTGATTGATGAATATGCCATCATCAGTCTGTTTGACTTGAAGTTCCAAAAAGAAGTTTAACTTTACCATCATACTTATTTCATAATTTAACTCGATTAACTTGCTAAACTTTTCACAGAGTTTTATATTAGTAGAACCAAATATAATATCATCAACATAAATTTGGACAAGCAAAATATCACTTTTATGTTTTCTAATAAAGAGAGTTTCGTCAATGATACCTCTAATGAATCCATTTTCAAGGAGAAATTTTGATAGAGTTTCATACCATGCTCTAGGTGCTTGCTTCAATCCATATAGTGCTTTGTCTAACCTGTAAACAGGATCAGGAAATTTTGGATTAACAAATTCTGGTGGTTGCTCTACATAGACTTCTTCTTCTAATTTTCCATTCAAGAAGGCACTTTTCACATCCATCTGATACACCATGAATTTTGAATGAGCTTCAAATGCAAGAAACATTCTGATAACTTCCAATCTTGCTACTGGTGCAAAAGCTTCATTATAGTCAATTCCTTCCTCTTGAGAGTATCCTTTTGCAACTAGCCTTGCTTTGTTTCTAATCACAGTTCCATTCTCATCAAGTTTATTTCTGAACACCCATTTTGCACCAACAATTGTTCTATTTCTGTGTTGGGAATATCCAGCATCTTGCCTATTCGAAACGTTGGCGCTGACTGTTCCCTTAAGGGAATAAAGTAGCACGTCACTATCACTCTGGAGTTTTGGTGCAATGGTAAGCGCTGAGGTCCTAAAAAGTGGTATCAGAGCAGGTCACGTGTTCGAGTCTCAACGTAAGGCATTTGCTTGAATATTGGCAATATGCTGGGGGGGATTGTTGGGAATATCCAGCATCTTGCCTATTTGAAACGTTGGCGCTGACTGTTCCCTTAAGGGAATAAANCTGAGGATGGAATCAAATCGAAGAATGTCAACTAGACACAAAGAATCAACTTGTCAGAAGAATTATAATGAAGTTGCTACTCTACACCGGAAGAAGTTCATTTATATGTTCAAGCGTCGGAGAAAAATAGAGAAGCAGTTGTTCAGAAGATTCAGAAGATTCTAAGTGGCTACTACAGAAGATTCCAGAAGAAGAATGAAGACAGTGAAGTAGAAGAAGAACAGAAGACCACAGCTTAATGTTAAAGATGAAGAATATTTATTATAGTATGACATAAATGAACCAGACAGTACATTTGTGTGTCAACTAAAATAATAAATATTCATCATCTAGCTCAAGTGGTTTTATGACAAAAGACACAACGAAGACTGAAAGACTTCAAGACTGATAGCACGATAATACAAGACGAAATAGTATTTTAATTCTTCTATCAAATGTTAATTGATTATNTTCTCTATTTTTCTCCGACGCTTGAACATATAAATGAACTTCTTCCGGTGTAGAGTAGCAACTTCATTATAATTCTTCTGACAAGTTGATTCTTTGTGTCTAGTTGACATTCTTCGATTTGATTCCATCCTCAGTATTTATTACTTACTTTAATTTCTTACATGAGTTGAGTTGTCATCTACTAATTACAAATAGGCCTTGACATATGCCTTTCATTCTGGGTCTTGGTACAAGTTTCAACGCTTTATTTCTCTCAAATTCATTCAATTCCTCTTTCATTGTAATAATCCAATCAAGGTCTTGCAAAACTTTCTCAATTTTCTTGGGTTCATTCTTTGAGAGAAAATAGCTATAAAGATATTCATTTTGAGTGCCTGTTCTAGTTTATACACCACTCTCAAGATCATCAATCACAAAATCAAGAGTGTGATCCCTTGCCCATTTTCTAGCTAGTGGAAGATTGGTTCTTGAACTTGAAGCTCCCCCTAAATTAGTGGCATTTCCTGTATATGAGTGAAATTTAAATGAAGAGGTTCCCCCTGAATTACTTGACTCTAAAAAGGATTCAGAGTTTTCTGATCCAGACCCTGATAATTTAGACTCTGAAAAACTTGATTTTGTTTGTCTAGATCCTGTCTGGGTAGACCCTGAACTGTTAGGCTCAAAGTTGATTAGAGTTGAATTTCATGGCTCCCCCTTAGAGTGTGCAGGTTCCTATGTGGTTTCAGGAGTGATTTGAGATTCTTCATCCTCATCACCTTCATCTATCTCAAAACTTCTAAGATTTTCAAATTCCAATGTTTTTAGACTCTAACTCATCCTGCAATCCTGTAATCTTTTTGTCATCAAATGCAACATGAATAGATTCTATAACAATTCTGGTTCTGAGACTAAAAACTCTGAATGCCTTTTTGTTTGGTGCATATCCAAGGAAGATAGCTTCATCAGCCTTTCCTTCAAATTTACTTAGATTTTCAAGGTGTACTTTGAGTACATATCATTTGCATCCAAATATATGAAAGTGTTTCACAATTGGCCTCTTATTCTTTACCATTTCATAGGGAGTCTTTCCATTCATATTAATTAATGTACAGTTTTGAGTGAAATATGATGTACTGACTGCCTCAGCCCAAAAATATACTGGTAGTTTAGACTCTGCCAACATAGTCCTGGATGCTTCTATGAGTGTTCTATTTTTTCTCTCCACAACTCCATTTTGTTGGGGGTTTCCTGGTGTAGAAAATTGTTCAGTAATTCCCTTAGATGCACAATATTCCTCCATGATTGAATTGTTGAATTCAGTACCATTGTCACTCCTTAGAACTCTAACTGTCTTCTTTGATTTTGGTTTCAAAAAAGTGATATGGTCTATTATGTGTTATGGAGCTTCATCCTTTGAATATAGAAAGAAAACCCATGTGAATCTTGTAAAATCATCTACGATGACAAGATCATATTTCTTTTTGTTAATTGACATCACATTTACTGGACCAAATAAATCAAAATGTAATAAATAAAAGGGTTCATAAATGGTGTTTATTGTCTTGCTCTTGAAGAATATTTTCTTTTGCTTTCCAAGTTAACATGCTTCACAAAGTCCATCTTGCACAAAGTCAACCTGTGGTAGTCCTCTCACAAGATTCTGTTTCACTAACTTGTTGAGTGTTTTGAAGTTGATGTGCGACAGTTTCTTGTGCCATTACCAGCTTTCTTTAGTTGAGGCCTTGCTATATAGACATGTGTGTAAGAAGGGAATTCTTTCAAGTCATGTGTCCTGAGCATCCACTGTCCAGGATTAGGGTTATTGTCTTTACCTTGGTTCCCGGCATACATATAGCAACTAGTTAGATGTTTTGGGGACCCAAATAGTTTTGGATCCTTTACTACTAACTTTGGGTGAAACAGGCTTAGTATTTTGCACTTTTGTTTTACCTGTCTCCTTTGTTGCTTTAGACTCTGGTGGAGTCTTGACAATGCATACCAAATTTTATCAATTGAAGATTTTATCTCATAAAAATTGTAATAAAAATCATGATAGTCCCTATACATATAAAAAGAATGAAATATGCTACCATACTGAAAAAAGGCTTATGTGGAATGTAGTGAGTTTTCAGAGTTTGTGAAGGAATAGACTCTGATTTCTGCTCAACTTTTGTTTTACAGTCTTGAACTAAATGGTTGTGGTTGCCACATCTATAACACTTCTTTCTAGGAGTATTATGATCCTTTTGATAATTATTTGTCTTATTAATGCCTTCCTTACCATTCCTATTTCTCCTAGTTTTGTAGACTCTGATAAGTTCTTTAGCCTTTCTTTTAACTTAGACTTAGACAGGTACCCAATGTTAATGTTTTTCTTAGATTTCTTTACTCTTGATTCATCTGTCTTTTTGCCAACAACAGGGGAATCATTGACATATGAGTTTTTGATTTCTTTAGGTAAATCAGTCTTTTCTTTAAAAGTCACAAACATAACAGGAGTGAAGGTACTTTTGTCCTTAGTCTTATTAATTTGGCTATCTTTTGCATTATTATCATTCTCAACAATAGATCTTTTGCCTTGACTATTGTCATAGCCTAGACCAGCAGTTTGACACACATTTTTATTATTGAGAATTTCCTAAAATTTTCTACCAGAGTCTGTCCATACTATGAACTTAAGCCTTCTTCCACTAGTTATTTCTTAACAAAGTCATAGGCTTTCAAGACTTCAGTGCAGTTATGCCTACAATTATCAGAATTCTTTTTGTATTCCTCCATTAACACTAACCCAGACTCTAAATGGTTATTCCTGCTTGTCAAGGTTAAATTTTCTTCTATTAACCTGGCATTTTCATTAGGGAGAGACCTACAGTTTGTCATTATATTCATAATCACACTTATGGACAGACCTTTATCCTCCCCTCCTACACATTATTCAATTTTGCTCCCATTTGAGTGAGCAACATATCACCAATTTTGATCACTTTATCAAATTGAAGATTGTGACTAATCTGATAAGTGATAAAAGTTAAGGAATTAAATCCACTGCATTTACCAGTGAAACCCTTAGCAATTTAGTCAAAAAAGAAACACCACTCTTTTCTGAAATAAGGCTGAGTTATTGAACTCATATTGTCTAAGTTAGTAGAATAATCTATTGCCTTGAACATGCTCTTAATATCGTCATCAGAAACAATATCTTCAAAATGGTTTTTAACAGGAAGTTTAAACACAAAGTTAAGAACATCAGCAGTTACATCAAATGTTAAGTCACCAAAAGTAAACATAATCTTACCCGGTTGATCCTGAATATGATCAACTACTTTTGCAGAGCTTCATGCCCGTGATACAACATCCGTATTAATGACAGGAGATGCCTTGAGAATGTAACTGAGCTCACTTTGTTCCAGGAAATCCATCACAGGGTAATAGTCGGCGTATACACCCTTCTTGCTCCTAGGGCTGCAACATGATTAGTGGTCATGAACTCAAAGTCCCCAAACATGAAATCAATTGCCTTGGAACCTCTCATAATAGTTGAAATAGCAGCCATTAAAGTAATTGAAGTGAAAGAGATGAAAGTTCTAGAGAAAACTGGTTAGGGTTCTTGAAGAGCTCTGTAAGGGTTAGGGTTCTTGAAGAGCTCTGTAGGAGCGAAGTCTAACTGTTTCAGTGTCTAGGCACTATTATTCTCAGAGTCTACAGACTCGCAGAGTCTACAGACTCGTCAGAGTCTAGGAGTTAGAGTCTGTCATGATAAAGTACCTCAAAAAATTTGTAATAATAAATTATAGTTTAATAAATCAGGGACTATAATTAAAGTACATACCTTGCTTCTTGTTATGATTGATCATTTACTAATTTAACATACCTAATTCACCTACCAGTCTGAAAAAGGTAGACTCATCAAGTAGTTTTGTTAAAATGTCTGCAATCTGTTTTTCAGTTAGAACATAGTGAAGTGTCACCATACCATTTTCAACATGTTCTCTAATAAAATGATACCTGACATCAATGTACTTTGTTCTGGAATGTTGGACTCGATTTTCTGCAATTTTAATAGCACTAGTATTATCACAATACAGAGGAATATTTGAGAATGTTAGTCCATAATCAAGTAATTGATTTCTCATCCACAGAATTTGAACACATCAACTTCCAGCTGCTATTTATTCAGCCTCAGATGTTGAGGTTGATACTGTCTTTGTTTCTTACTAAACCACGAAATGAATCTGTTGCCAAGAAATTGGCATTGACCTGTTGTACTTTTCCTGTCCACTATGCATCCTGCATAGTCAGAGTCTGAATAACCAATTAGTGAAAAATCTGACTCTCTAATATACTAAAATCCAAGATTTTGTTCACCTTAGGATATCTGAAAATCCTTTTCACAGCTATCAAATGTGATTCTCTAGGGTCACCCTAAAATCTAGCACCCAGGCATGTTGCAAACATTATATCTGGTCTACTAGCAGTTAAATATAACAATGAGCCAATTATACCTCTATAGCTAGTGTTGTCAACTTTCTTACCCTTTGGGTCAGAGTCTAGCTTAGTGGCTATTGACATGGGAGTTTTGGCAGTTGCACACTCTTGATATCAAACTTCTTCATTAGTTTTTTTATATACTTTGATTGATTGATGAATATTCCATCATCAGTCTGTTTGACTTGAAGTCTCAAAAAAAAGTTTAACTTTACCATCATGCTCATTTCATAATTTAACTGCATTAACTTGCTAAACTTTTCATAGAGGTTTACATTAGTAGAACCAAATATAATATCATCAACATAAATTAGGAGAAGCAAAATATCACCTTTATGTTTTCTAATAAAGAGAGTTTCGTCAATGGTACATCTAATGAATCCATTTTCAAGAAGAAATTTTGATGGAGTTTCATACCATGCTCTAGATGCTTTCTTTAATCCATATAGTGCCTTGTCTTACCTGTAAACAGGATCAGGAAATTTGGATCAATAAATTCTGGTGGTTGCTCTACATAGACTTCTTCTTCTAATTTTTCATTCAAGAATGCACTTTTCATATCCATCTGATACACCTTAAATTTTGAATGAGCTGCAAATGCAAGAAACATTCTGATAACTTCCAATATTGCTACTGGTTCAAAAGTTTCATCATAGTCAATTCCTTCCTCTTGAGAATATCCTTTTGCAACTAGCCTTGCTTTGTTTCTAATCACAGTTCCATTCTCATCAAGTTTATTTCTGAACACCCATTTTGCACCAACAATTGATCTATTTCTGGGTCTTGGTACAAGTTTCCACACTTTATTTCTCTCAAATTCATTCAATTCCTCTTTCATTGTAATAATCCAATCAAGGTCTTGCAAAACTTTCTCAATTTTCTTGGGTTCATTCTTTGAGAGAAAATAGCTATAAAGACTTTCATTTTGAGTGGTTGTTCTAGTTTATACACCACTCTCAAGATCACCAATTATAAAATCAAGAGTGTGAACCCTTGCCCATTTTCTAGCTTGTGGAAGATTGGTTCTTGAACTTGAAGCTCCCCCTAAATTAGTGGCATGTCCTTTATATGAGTGAAATTTAAATGAAGAGGCTCCCCCTGAATTACTTGACTCTAAAAAGGATTCAGAGTTTTCTGATCCAGACCCTGATAATTTAGACTCTGAAAAACTTGATTTTGTCTGTCTAGACCCTGTCTGGGTAGACCCTGAACTGTTAGGCTCAGAGTTGATTGGAGTTGAATTTCCTGGCTCCCCCTCAGAGTTTGCAGGTTCCTGTGTGGTATCAGGAGTGATTTGAGATTCTTCATCCTCATCACCTTCATCTATCTCAAAACTTTTAAGATTTTTAAATTCCAATGTTATAGACTCTGACTCTTCCTGCAATCTTGCAATCCTGTAATCTTTTTGTCATCAAATGCAACGTGAATAGATTCTATAACAATTCTGGTTCTGAGACTAAAAACTCTGAATGCCTTTTTGTTTGGTGCATATCCAAGGAAGATAGCTTCATCAATCTTTCCTTCAAATTTGCTTAGATTTTCAAGGTGTACTTTGAGTACATAGCATTTGCATCCAAATGTGTGAAAGAGTTTCACAATTGGCCTCTTGTTCTTTACCATTTCATAGGGAGTCTTTCAATTTATATTAATTAATGTACAGTTTTGAGTGAAACATGATGTATTGACTGCCTCAGCCCAAAAATATACTATTAGTTTAGAATCTGCCAACATTGTCCTGGCAGCTTCTATGAGTGTTCTATTCTTTCTCTCCACAACTCTATTTTGTTAGGGTTTTCCTGGTGTAGAAAATTGTTGAGTAATTCCCTTACATGCACAATATTCCTCCATGATTGAATTCTTGAATTCAGTACCATTGTTACTCCTTAGAACTCTAACTGTCTTCTTTGATTTTGTTTCCAAAAAAGTGATATGGTCTATTATGTGTTATAGAGCTTCATCCTTTGAATATAGAAAGAAAACTCATATGAATCTTGTAAAATCATCTACAATGACAAGAGCATATTTCTTTTTGTTAATTGACATCACATTTACTGGACCAAATAAATCAAAATGTAATAAATAAAAGGGTTCAGAAATGGTGTTTATTGTCTTGCTCTTGAAGGATATTTTCCTTTGCTTTCCAAGTTAACATGATTCACAAAGTCCATCTTGCACAAAGTCAACCTGTGGTAGTCCTCTCACAAGATTCTGTTTCACTAACTTGTTGGTGTTTTGAAGTTGATGTGCGACAGTTTTTTGTGCCATTTCCAGCTTTCTTTAGTTGAGGCCTTGCTTTATAGACATGTGACTTTATTTTGAATGCAATCTTCCAAGCTGGCTTCACATATGTTACCATGTTTGTGCCCTTTGAAAACCAAAATGCCTATTTTTTTATAAGTCACAAGACACTCTTTGTTGTCAAAGCCAGTATGGTAACCTTTATCTCCAAGTTGACTTATGCTAATTAAGTTGTGTTTCAAACCATCAACGAGAGCTACTTCAACAATGGTGACATTCTGAAGTTCAATCTTGCCATATTCCAGTGTTTGTCCTTTGTTGCCATCTTCAAAGGATACTTCTGGGCCAGTCATCTCCACAAAGTCTGTAAGAAGGGAATTCTTTCCAGTCATGTGTCCTGAGCATCCACTGTCCAGGATTAGGGTTATTCTCTTTACCCTGGTTCCCGGCATACATATAGCAACTAGTTAGATGTTTTTGGGACCCAAATAGTTTTGGATCCTTTACTATTAACTTTTGGTGAAACAGGCTTAGTATTTTGCACTTTTGTTTAACCTGTCTCCTTTGTTGCTTTAGACTCTGGTGGAGTCTTGACAATGCATACCAAATTTTATCAATTGAAGATTTTAGCTCATAAAAATTGTAATAAAAATCATGATAGTCCGTACACATATAAAAAGAATGAAATATGCTACCATAGTGATAAAAAGGCTTTTGTGGAATGTAGTGAGTTTTCAGAGTTTGTGAAGGAATAGATTTTGATTTCTGCTCAACTTTTGTTTCACAGTCTAGAAATAAATGGTTGTGGTTGCCACATCTGTAACACTTCTTTCTAGGAGCATTATGATCTTTTTGATAATTATTTGTCTTATTAATGCCTTCATTACCATTCCTATTTCTCCTAATCTTTGTAGACTCTGATAAGTTCTCTAGCCTTTCTTTTAACTTAGACTTAGACAGGTACCCAATGTTAATGTTTTTCTTAGATTTCTTTGCTCTTGATTCATCTGTCTTTTTGTCAACAATAGGGGAATCATTGACAGATGAGTTTTTGATTTCTTTAGGTAAATCAGTCTTTTCTTTAAAAGTCACAAACATAAAAGGAGTAAAGGTACTTTTGTCCTTAGTCTTATTAATTTGGCTATCTTTTGCAGTACTATCATTCTCAACAATAGATCTTTTGCCTTGACTAATGTCACAGCCTAGACTAGCAGTTTGACACACATTTTTATTGTTGAGAATTTCCTAAACTTTTCTACCAGAGTCTGTCCATACTGTGAACTTAAGCCTTCTTCCACTAGTTATTTCTTAACAAAGTCATAGGCTTTCAAGACTTCAGTGCAGTTATGCCTACATTTATCAGAATCCTTTTTGTATTCCTCCATTAACACTAACTCAGACTCTAAATGGTTATTCTTTCTTGTCAAGGTTAAATTTTCTTCTATTAACCTATCATTTTCATTAGTGAGAGACCTACAGTTTGTCATTATATTCGTAATCACACTTCGCACAATTTTTATACCGTCAAAGTCTAAATTAAATAAAGATTCAAGAAAAAAGATTGATACTTGAGTTTTAGGAAATGAAGGTTCTTTGAGAGATTTTGATTTTCTTGAGGAGACAGCCATTAATGCTAGATTTTCATAATCAATTTCATCTTCTGAGCTTGAATCTGCCCAATCCTTTCCGGTTGAGATAAGTGCTTTCCCTTTGCCATGACTTTTTGCTTTTTTTGCATTCACTAGCATAGTGCCCCAGTATTCCACAGTTGAAACATTTGACCTTTGCTTTGTCATGCTTGATAATTGTGCTTTTGCCCTTTTCAATCTTTTCATCTTCTTTCTTTAATGATGG
>QRFB01000441.1:1456-13370 GCA_008931105.1 Oenanthe javanica | reverse complement strand
GGTTACCATACTGGCTTTGACAACAAAGAGTGTCTTGTGACTCACAAAGAAACAGGCATTGTGGTTTTCAAAGGACACAGACATGGTAACATTTATGAAGCCATCTTGGAGGATTGCATACAAAATGAAATCACATGTTTATACAACAAGGCCTCTACTGAAGAAAGCTGGAAATGGCACAAGAAATTGTCTCACATCAATTTCAAATCCATCAACAAATTGGTTAGACAGAATCTTGTGAGAGGATTACCACAGGTTGATTTTGTACAAGATGGACTTTGTGAAACATGTCAACTTGGAAAGCAAAATAAAAAATCTTTCAAAAGCAAGACAATAAACACAATTTCTGAACCCTTTTATTTATTACATCTTGATGTATTTGGTCCAGTAAATGTAATGACTATTAACAAAAAGAAATATGCTCTTGTCATTGTAGATGATTTTACAAGATTCACATGGGTTTTCTTTCTACATTCACAGGATGAAGCTTCACAACACATAGCAGACCATATCACTTCTCTGGAAACAAAGTCAAAAAAAGCAATCAGAGTTCTAAGGAGTGGACAATGGTACTGAATTCAAGAATGCAACCATGGAGGAATACTGTGCATCAAAGGGAGTTTCTCAACAATTTTCTGCACCAGGAACACCCCAATAAAATGGAGTTATGGTGAGAAAGAATAGAACACTCATTGAAGCTGCCAGAACAATGTTGGCAGAGTCTAAATTACCATTATATTTTTGAACTGAGATAGTAAGTACAACATGTTTCACTCAAAATTGTACATTGATTAATGTGCATGGAGTAACTCCATATGAGATGGTAAAGAACAAGAAGCCAAGTGTGAAGCATTTTCACATATTTGGGTGCAAGTGTTTTGTACTAAAAGTACATCCATAAAATATGAACAAATTTAAAACCAAGGCTTATGAAGCTATTTTTCTTGGATATGCATCAAACACAAAGGCATTTAGAGTATTTAATCTCAGAATCAGAATTGTTATGGAATCTATTCATCTTGCATTTGATGACAAAAAGATTAAAGGATTACAGGATGAATCAGAGTCTACAACATTGGAATTTGAAAATCGGAAAAGTTCTGAGATAGATGAAGATGGTACAGATGAAGAGACTCAATTGACTCCTGATACAATACATAATCATGCACACTCTGAGGGGGAGCCAGAAAATTCATCTCCAAACAATTCATAGTCTACCCATTCAAAGTCTACCCAGATAGAGACTAGACAGATAGAATCAAGTTTTTCAGAGTCTAATTCAGCAGAGTTTGGATCAGAAAATTCTGAATTATTCTCAGATACAAACAACTCAGGGGGAGCTTCTTCATTTGAATTTCACTCACAAACAGGAAATGCCAATGATTTAGGGGGAACTTCAAGTTCAAGAATCAATCTTCCACCAGTTAGCAAATAGACAAGGGTTACACTCCTGATTTGATAATTGGGGATACTGAGAGTGGTATACAAACTAGAGCAGCCACTCAAAATGAATGTCTTTTTAGCTGTTTTCTCTCAAAGAATGAACCTAAGAAAATTGAGGAAGCATTACAAGACCCTGATTGGATCATTGCAATACAATAAGAATTGAATGAATTTGAGAGAAATAAACTGTGGAAACTTGTACCAAGACCAAGAGATAGATCAACTATTGGAGCCAAATGGGTATTCAGAAAAAAGCTTGATGAAAATGGGACTATAATTAAAAACAAAGAAAGGCTAGTTGAAAAAGGATACTCTCAGGAGGAAGGAATTGATTATGATGAAATATTTGCACCAGTAGCAAGATTGGAAGCCATCAGAATGTTTCTTGCATTTGCAGCTCATTCAAAATTTAAGGTGTATCAAATGGATGTGAAAAGTGTCTTCTTGAACGGGAAATTAGAATAAGAAGTCTATGTGGAGCAGCCACCATGATTTGTTGATCCAAAGTTTTCTGATCATGTTTACAGGTTAGACAATGCACTATATGGATTGAAGCAAGCACCTAGAGCATGGTATGAAACTCTATCAAAAACATTTCCTGAAAATGAATTCATAAGAGGTGCCATTGACAAAACTCTCTTTATTAGAGAACATAAAGTTGATATTTTTCTTCTTCAGATTTATGTTGATGATATTATTTTTGGTTCTACTAATGAAAATCTCTATGAAAAGTTTAGCAAATTAATGCAATCAAAATATGAAATGAGAATGATGGGAGAGTTAAACTTCTTTTTAGGACTTCAAGTCAAATAAAATGATGATGGAATCTTCATCAATCAAACAAAATATGTGAAAGACCTGTTGAAGAAGCTTGATATGCAAAACTGTGCAACTGCCAAAACTCCCATGTCAACAACCACTAATATAGACTCTGACCCAAAGGGTAAGAAGGTTAACAACACTAGCTATAGAGGTATGATTGGCTCATTGCTATATTTAGCTGCAAGTAGACCAAATATAATGTTTGCAACATGCCTGGGTGCTAGATTTCAGGCAGACCCAAGAGAATCACATTTATTACTTGTAAAGATAATTATCACATATCTCATGGGTGCGCAAACACTAGGACTTTAGTATCCTATAGAGTCAGATTTTTCACTAACTGGTTATTGAGACTGTGACTATGCATGATGCAAAGTGGATAGAAAAAGCACAACAGGTCAATACCAATTTCTTGGTAACAGGTTAATTTCTTGGTTTAGCAAGAACCAACAAACAGTTTCAACCTCAATAGTTGAGGCTGAATACACGGCAGCTAGAAGGTGCTGTGCTCAAATTCTATGGATGAAAAATCAGTTACTTGATTATGGACTAACTTTCTTTAATATTCCTATGTATTGTGACAATACAAATGCTATTAAAATTGCAGAGAATCCAGTTCAACATTTTAGAACAAAGCACCTAGATGTCAGGTATCATTTTATTAGAGAACATGTTGAGAATGGTACTGTGACACTTTATTATATTTCAACTAACAGACAAATTGCAAATATATTAACCAAACCACTTGATGAATCTACCTTTCTCAGATTTGTTGGTGAATTAGGTATGTTAAATATGTAAGTGTTCAATCTTAATGGAAGCAAGGTATGTACTTTAATTATAGTCCCTGATTTCTCAAACTATGATTTACACTTACAAAATTTTAAAGTACTGTATTTTGACAGAGTCTAACTCCTAGACCCTGAAATGGTTAATATTCGCGCCTATAGACTCTGATTACATTTAAACTATTCAAATGACTTGAAAAGGCGGTAACAGTTACTTTTGACTGGTAATAGGCTGTAGACTCGTGTGTATTGTATGCAACTTAAACAAAATAAAAAATTCTCATACAATTAATTTACTCACTTGTTTATTGCAAATTATTTTCTAAGGCAGAAGTATTCACAGAGCTTTTCACGATTCCTGGAAAATTTCTTCAAGCACTTTCATCACTTTCAACTCAACCATAATTGTTATGAAATCTTTTCATGTTGCATTTGATGACAAAAAGATTACAGGTCTGCAGGATGAACCATATTCTACAACACTGGAATTTGAAAATTTTAAAAGTTCTGAGAGAGATTAAGATGATGACGATGTAGAGTCTCAAATCACTCCTAAATCAACACAAGAAGCTGTACACTCTGAGAGGGAGCTACAAAATTTAACGCCAATTAACTTAGAGTCTGACAATTCAAGGTCTAGCTAGACATATTCTAGACAGACATAATTATGTTCTTCAGAGTTTAACTCATCAGGGTCTGGATCAGGCAACTCTGAATCTTTCTCAGAGTCAAGAAACTCAGGGGGAGCCTTTTCATTGGAATTCCAATCACAAACAGGAAATGCCATTGATTTATTGGGAGCTTCAAGTTCCAGAACCAATCTTCCACTAGCTAGAAAATGGGCAAGGGTTCACACTCCTAATTTGATAATTGGTGATCCTAAGAGTGGTGTGCAAACAAGGAAAGCCACTCAAAATGAATGCATGCACAGTTGTTTTCTCTCAAATAATGAAGAAAGAAAATTGAGGAAGCATTGTAAGATCCTGATTGGATTATTGCAATGCAAGAAGAATTGAATGAATTTCAAAGAAAAAAGGTATGGAAACATGTTTCAAGACCTAGAAACAGGTCAATTGTTGGTTCCAAATGGGTGTTCAGAAACAAACTTGACGAGAATGGAATTGTGGTAAGAAATAAATCTAGACTAGTTGCAAAAGGATATTCTCATGAGGAAGGAATTAACTATGATGAAACCTTTGCACCAGTAGCTAGATCGGAGGCTATCAGAATATTTCTTGCTTTTATAGCCCATTTAAAACTCAAATTCTATCAGATGGATGTAAATAATATCTTTTTGAACGTAAAATTAGAAGGAGAAGTCTATGTGGAGCAACCACCAGGATTTGTTGATCCAAAATTTCCTGATCAAGTTTACAAGTTAGACAAAGCACTTTGTGGACTAGAGCAAGCACCTAGAGCATGGTATGAAAATCTATCAAAATTTCTCCTTGAAAATGGTTTCATTAGAAGTACATTTGATAAAACTCTTTTTATTAGAAAACATAAAGGTGACATTCTGCTTGTACAAATTTATGTTGATGATATTATATTTGGTTCTACTAATGAGAAACTCCGTGAAACGTTTAGCAAACTAATGTAGTATAAATATGAAATGAGCATGATGGGAGAATTGAACTTCTTTTTGGGACTTCAAGTCAAACAGACAAATTATGGAATTTTCATCAGTCAATCAAATTATGTGAAAGAACGTTTGAAGAAGTTTAATTTACTAGATTGTGCAACTGCCAAGACTCCCATGTCAACAACCACTAAGCTAGACTCAGACCCAAAGGGTAAGAAAGTTGACAATACTAGCTACGGAGGTATGTTTGGCTCATTATTATATTTAATTGCAATTAAACCATATATTATGTTTGTAACATGCATGTGTACTAGATTTCAAGCTGATCCAAGATAATCACATTTATGTTGTGAAAAGAATTTTTAGATATCTCAAGGGTGTACAAACTCTGGGACTTTGGTATCCTAGAGAGTCTGATTTTTCACTAATTGGCTATTCAGACTCTGACTATGTAGGATGCAAATTGGACAGGAAAAGCCCAATAGGCCAATGCCAATTTCATGGCAACATGTTAATTTCTTAGTTTAGCAAGAAACAACAAATTGTATCAAGCTCAACAGCTGAGGCTGAATACATAGTAGCTGGAAGTTGTTGTGCTCAAATCCTGTGGATGAGAAACCAATTACTTGAATATGGACTAACATTCGCAAATATTCCTATGTAATGTGATAATACTAGTGCTATCAATATTGCAAAGAATCCAGTCCAACATTCTAGAACAAAGCACATTGATGTCCTGTATCACTTATTTAGAGAACAAGTTGAAAATGGTACTGTTAAACCTCATTATGTTCCAACTGACAGACAAACTACAGACATTTTAATAAAAGCACTTGATGAGTCTACCTTTCTTAGACTGGTAGGTGAGTTAGATATGTTAAATATGTAATTTCACAGTCATTACAAACAACAAGGTATGTACTTTAATTATAGTCCCTTCTCTACCAAATTATAATTTGTTATTGCAATATTCTTCAAGTACTTTATCTTGATAGAGTCTAACTTCTAGACTCTGACGATTCTGTAGACTTTGAGAGTCTGTAGACTCTGAAGGCAAGAACTCTTAGATTCTGAAATGGTTCGAATTCGTGCCTGCAGACTTTGATTATTTTTAAACCATTCATTTGATTGGAACTGGCGGTAACAGTTACTTTTTACTTGATACAGGCTGTAGACTCGTGTGTAATGTATGCATTTTGAACAAAATAGAAAATTTACATAAAATTTACTCCCTTGTTTATTTTAAACTATTTTCTAAGACAAAAATACTCTTAGATTACTTCAAGAACCCAGCTTATTTCTTCAAGAATTTTCATCTTTTTCAACTCAATCTCTTCAATGGCTGCTCAATCTACTATTCTATGAGGACCAAATGTGATTGCTTTCACTTTTGGTGACTTTGAATTCATTACCAACCATGTCTCAGCCCTAGGAGACAAGAAGGGTGTAGATGCTGACTACTACCCTGTGATGGACTTCTTGGAGTAAAGTGAGCTCAACTATGTGTTAAAGGCATTCCCACTCATTCACAAGGATGATGTATCTCAGGATCAACCAGGTAAAATCATGTTTACCTTTGGTGATATTAGTTTTGATGTCACAACTGATGTGTTAAACTCTATGTTTAAATTGCCTGTGAAGACACCATTTGATAAAACTGTTAATGACTTAGAAATCAAAAGCATTTTTAAATCATTAGGTTATTCTGATAGCTTGGATAACATGAGTAAAATTACTAGGCCATATTTGAGAAAAGAATGGTCATTTTTCTTTGATCAAATTGCTAAGTACTTCACTGGTAAGTGTAGTGGTTTTGATGCTTTTACGTTAATTACTTATCAAATTGGCCACAATATCTTGTTTGATAAAGTGATTAACAATGGTGATATGTGGCTCACTCAAATGGGAGAAAAATTAAACAATGTGCAAGAGGAGAGGAAGAAAATCTATTACCATAGGTTTTTCAGGCTTCTCCTTAATCACTTCATCCCTGACATGTCCACTAAGGTTCCAAGAAAAAGAGTCTACCTGCCATGGTGTATCCACAAGTAATGCAGGTGAAACTCTCAACCTACAAAACTTTCATCTATACTTCTTCATTCCTTGGTGGTGAAAAGGTGCAGGGACAAGTTATGGAGAGTCCCCCTGCACCTACCCAAGTAGTTAAATCTTCTTCCACCAAACAATCTCATAAATCAAAATCCAAAAATAAACCAACCTCTAGTGTGTCTCAACAGGAACCAGTTGTAAAGAGGATGAAATTGCTCAAAACAAGGCTTGTAGATGAGAAAAGTAATAAGGAGCTCAACCCTTTAGAGAAGTAAGTTGTTGAAGGGCTTTCCTTACTAAAGGAAGGTCCTGATGCACCTGAGTCTAACTTTAAAGCCAAGACTGTAGCCTCTCCAAAGGCTACATTCTCTGAAAAACTTAGGAATACACCTATAAAGCATAATGTAACGTAGTATGTAATAGTGATAATGATAACACAACTAAGGAACAAAGACAGATAAATAATACTAATATGCAACACAGGAATCCAGAAGGACATGCAAACAGAAAACATACATACATCACTGCAGAACAATCAAGATGTAAAGTTTACTGAACGATAGCGAGAGAAGTTCATTAATATGTTCAGGCCTCAGCAACAAATAAGTGTTCAGTAGATTTCAGACTAAAGGCAGTGCAATGATTCAAGTATAGTTGTCAAAGGATTTTAGTGATGAGAAGCAACGAAATAGTCCAAAGTTAGTCAACTGAAACAGAACAGAAATCAAGAGAATTTAATTCAGTGTTAGTCGTTTGTGAACCAGACCAGTGCACAAAGCGTCAGCACAACAAGAAAAGAATTGTCTTGGTTAATCAGAAGAAAACCAGTTGATCAAGCCAGAAGAGTGAAAAACAAGTAGTAATTACTTCAAGCACTTCAAGAAATATGACAAGGCAAGCAATAGTACATTTAGTGGCTCCTACACTCTTGAAGCACTCTAGAGGCACCACTAACATTGTAAAGCCACAACAAACCAAGTTATAAGCTAAGGCAAGGAAACTTGAGGGTTTGTGGTGCCTGCACAAGGGAATGGGTGTGCAGGCGCAACAAACATGTTATAGGCGCAACAACCAAGTTAGAGGCGCAACAAAAGTACAAAGGGTGATTTTGTGGTGCCTACACACTATAACCAGTGTGCAGGCGCAACAAACTAGCATCCAGGTGCAAGAACACTTGGAAGATTCCCCAAGTACTTTGTGGCGCCTGCACAAGGGATTGAGAGTGCAGGCGCAACAAAAGTTCTATAGAGGCGCAACAAAAGACATGGCGCAATAAATTGATAATGCAGGTGCAACAAAAGTTCTATAGAGGCGCTACAAAAGACATGGCGCAACAAAGAATCTAGTGGCGCCTACACACCTCTACCACTCTACAGGCGCAATAAAGGACTTGAACAATTATGGAAATCAGTTTTCCAAAAGTCTACAAATTATATATGGGTAAAATCAATATGGACAGGAGTAATTCATTCTTCTTCAACAAAAAGAGATATAGACGAGAGCACCATTAAAGCTTGACATTAATATCACCCAACTGTATTTCTATTGTAATCTAGATTGAACCCATTGAAGCTAATCATTTGATTAGAAGTGTAGCACCTCAGGGATTTAATAATACATTGTTATTTCCCCGAATCGTTGTGTTTCATTAATTTCCATTGTTATATCATAAAGAACACAAACACTTAATCCGCAATTACACGAAAAATCTACCATATCATATTCAACCCCCTTTCTATGATGATTTTGGAACTAACAATTGGTATCAAAGCCTGTTGATTGAAGTTACAAATCAAGATCCAAAAATAGTTTTTCGAAAAAGTGCATTTTTAGATCTAGAAAAATTTATATTGAAATTTCTTTATTTTTAAAGAAAATTCAATTTTGAATTTTTCAAAGATTTTAAGTTCACTAATTTTAAAAAGACTATCAATAATCAAGAATTCGTATTAAAATTTTATTTCTAGAAAGTTAATTTTTATTTGAATTGATTTTAATTTTTAAGAAATTAATTATTTCTTAAGATTTAAAATTCTTATAACCATGAGTACCCAAAAACTCAGCAGCATTAAAATCCCAGCCTTTGACAAAAATGAATACATCTTATGGAAGAAGAAGATGTCCATTTTCATTAAAACATCAAATTCTCAATATCTGGGAATTTTGGATAATGGACCTTATGTTCCTCAGAAGCTTACACCAAAAACAGTTTCAGAAGACGGCGAACGGATTCCGCAAGGATTTACCCCAAAGGAACCTTCAGAGTTCACTGACACTGATAAAGAGAGAGTTGCATGGGACAATCATCTTCAATGCATCCTGATGGATTCTTTGGACACTACAATGCTAAATCAAGTGATTAACTGCACAAGTGCCAAACAGATGTGGGATACAATTGATCTGCTGATGGAAGGTACAGCAGAAGTGAAGGAGAACAGGCTTGATATTCTTACTTCCCAATATGAAGCTTTCAAGTCACTACCAGGAGAAAGTATCACTCAAGTCTTTGAGAGATACAACAAATTGTTAAATGACTTGTCACTGCATGGGAAGGCCTACTCACGTAGGGAGATCAACAGAAAATTCATGTTGACACTGCCAGCACACCTGGAACACAAAATCTCTGCCATCAGAGAAAGGAGTGACATAAATGACATGTCCATTGAAATTTTATATGGGAAGCTCAAGACTCACGAAATGGAGCAAGAGCAAAGACAGATCATTTATGGTACTGGTACAGTGGACAGTAAGAATACCGCACTGTTGAAGACTACAGCTCTTGTAGCCAAGGATTTTGGTGTCATAGATACCAGCTCAGTAAAACCTGATGTTGAGAAAGAAGAAATTCTGGAGGCTGAATTTACAGATAACACTCAACCAGGTAATGAAGACGACTTCTACTCAATGGAAGAACTTGAACAATTGGAAAATAAATCAATGGCCTATATGGCAGGGAAGTTCAAGAACCTCAGGTTTAGGAGGAACCCTAAATATAAATTCAAGAGTAACTCCAGTTACAGTTGTTCTAGTTTCAGAAACAGCAACCGAGGAGGATCGTCTTCAGGGTCTTACAGCAAAGGAGGTTATAAGACGGGAATGGTAGATCACAGTAAGTTCAAGTGCTATAACTGTGATGAACCCGGGCATTTTGTAACAGAATACCGGAAGCCGAAGCAAGTGAAAGAAAGAAAGGAGTCATATGATGAACTCAAGCAGAAATATGATGCACTGGTGAAGAAGCATCAGGGAAGAGCTTATATAGCTGAAGGAAAGAGCTGGGATGATTCAGACAACGATGAAGAAGAAACTTATGGAAATATTGCTTTAATGGCAGACTCTTCAGAGGCATCCCCTCAATCATCGAAGGTATCATTTCTCTCCTCCATTGACATGTCTAAATCTGAATATAAGAAAACTGTAGAAGATCTCAGTATAGAAATGTTTAACATACATACAACCATGCTTGCATCTGAAGAAGAAACTGTTAAACTAGTTCTAAAGAATAAAATGCTAGAAGCTAGAAATGAAGAACTAGAGCTTGCATGTGTAAATCTAGAAGATCTGAAACAGAAAATAGAATATCTTCAGAATAGAGACAAGTGCAACCAGGAAGTAGAAACTACTCTTAGGAATAAAATTTCTAAGTTAGAGTTAAAACTTCAAGCTTATAAGAAACCTGCTAATCTTGTAAAGGAGGCAATAGATAAACAGGTCATAGGTCAAGAAACTGGAATAGGTTTTGACTATGATAAAAAGGCAGGAAAGAAGCATGTAGAATCAATTGCTGAGGAAAGTCCTGTGAAGCAAGACATTCTACATGTGTTGAAAAATGTCACCAAGCCCCTATATAAGAAGTTTGTCATGGAATCCTTAAATGAAGAGGAGATCTTAATGAAAGAAGAAATCCTTGCTGAGATTCAAAAGAAGAAAGCGGAAGAAAGTAAAAAGGAATTGCCTAAAAATCTGTAAAAATTGTAGACCCTAAGGAACAGATTAAAAGTGATTTAGGTAACAAGAATGAAAAAATGAAAGCTAACAGAAATGGCAAAGTAGGTGTTAACAAGAAAAATGATTATGCCTACTCTCCCAAAGCTATTAGAAAAGTTTGCAATAATTGTAATTCTACTGGTCATCTTACGCATGCATGCAAAAAGATAAAAGTAGTAAAAGAAGAAACTTCTAATATGCCTGCCATGTCTTTCCCTCATCAACCATGTGGTAAAGTAGAATGCATGCCATGTGCTTTCAACATCATGTCTGCATACATAAACTTAATGAATAATTCATCTAGTACATGCATGAATACAGATGTGAACATGAATAGAAAACATGTTAGGGCAAAGACTGCTAGTCCTCCTAAGACTAGGCAGAAAGCCCCTGTCCCTAAGCCTAAAGACATCCCTGTCAAGGCTAAACCAAAGGACAAGGGCACAGTCGATGAGAAAGACAAGGATCAGAAAGTTTCTGCAGCTAAATTTGTTTATTCAACTAAGCCTCTTGGACCCAATCAAGTTTGGGTACCAAAGAAAAAGTAATCAATCTGTGGATTCAGAGTATAGCAAAGAATAAGCGTGTCATGTGGATTCTCGACAGCGGTTGTTCTAGGCATATGACTGGTGATAGAGCCCTGCTATCAAATGTGATTGAAAAAGCTGGCCCAATAGTGACCTTTGGAGATAAAAACAAGGGATTCACAACGGGATATGGAAATCTGGAAATTGGAAATATTATCATAAAAAATATCTCTCTTGTGGATGGATTAAAGCACAACCTTCTAAGTATCAGTCAGTTCACTGACAAGGGCTTCAAAGTAACTTTTGAGAAAGAAAGATGTGCAATCCAAAACAGGAAAGATACGAAGCTTGCTCTTCAAGGAGTGAGAAAGGGGAATCTCTTTGTAGCTGACTTATTCTCTGCAAGCAAAGGCGAAGCTCAATGTTTTTACAGCAAAGCTTCAACAGAGGATAGTTGGTTATGGCACAAGAAACTTTCACACCTAAACTTCAAGGCAATGAACTCTTTAGTTAAGAGGGAATTGGTAAGAGGCTTACCTGAGATGGAATTCTGTCAAGAAGGTTTATGTGAAGCATGTGAAAAAGGGACGTCAAAGAAAGCATCGCACCAAAGCAAAGACTCTATAGACATTACTGAACCACTGCAACTTTTACATATAGATTTATTTGGCCCAGTAAATGTCATGTCAATATCAAGGAAGAGATATGCCCTGGTA